>JAIPRM010000174.1:49382-74634 GCA_025469315.1 Stegophylla sp. TES_Ste_2020 | reverse complement strand
TCTTATATTATTAACTTCCTTCGTTCAGAATCGTTTTACTGAAGAAATGATTTATTGTTTCTTTAAAATTTAATACGCCCGTCAAGAGAATACCACCCGTCGTGCGAAGTATGTCCGGCTTTTTATTCATAGCAATTTCAAATTTTTTGATTTATATGGCTTTAAGTGTATAAAGTCGGAATTTGTATTGATATTGTACAAATAATTGTTTTAAAATAATTGAATTATTGTTGTGATGATATATATATATATATTTTATATCTTTTATTTCCATGTATTTCTGATCTGGTTACATTGAAGTATGATCGACTCAGAGTTATTCCATAAGATGATCTTTAGTTATATTTATGAAAAATATTTGGATTTGGTTATTTTCATCATCAATTAAAATGATTCACAAGAAAATGTCATTCCAAAGATTGATTTTTAATTATGTGCAATATATGCACGATTATTGATGTTTAGGTTCTTCAAAATAAAGATATTCTTACAAAATTCCATAACAGAGTGACGATTATTTTCAAACTTTTTAGACTAATATTCTAAAAATTCTATTCCGTGAGTTGCCTTAACTATTGCAATGAGATTCAATACTGGAAATCTGTTTTCAATAACATACGCTAAAAATGAATTTAAAAGACATTTTTTGGCTCTTGGTATAATTTTATTTATTCGTGCGGCTCATGAACATATTCATGTTGGCCACCCCCGGTATATCACAATAACTAGTCAAAATACAGTTAAAAATTATGAGCTACGAGTTTCTGTGATAACTTCAACCCGCGACTATAGTTGAAAACAAAATACGAAATTCGAAGTTGAAAAATAACTCGAATCGGTTTGGTTATTTTGTTCAAAAATTTAAATTATTTCTAAATAAAAAAGTTATTGGCTCACTTTTAGTACGTACAAAGAATTGTGGTGTGAGAGTTATGTATAATATGTTATACATCGTAGAGGAATGTTAATTTATTTTTGGACAATATGCTGTTTTGTTTTTATTTTTTTATTTTATCGATTTATTTATTTTTTTATTTTATCGATTTATTTATTTTTTTATTAACGATGATTTTTTCACAAATATCATTATTATCGCAATATTTTATTAGACTGGCTAAAGGGTAATTTAATTAAATCTATTTTTTCATTTTAAATTCTGAGTAAAACAAAGAAACTAGAGTTTTTTCAACAACGTTTATTTATTTTTATTTTTTTTTATTTGATATATTTTCGTATAGAAATACTAGGTCAAAAGTTTCAACCAGCAACTAGATGGTCCTTTTTGGATGTCATTTTTCGAAATTCTCAATAGTTTTTCCGAAATTTGAAAAAACTAC
Organism: Stegophylla sp. TES_Ste_2020; assembly: GCA_025469315.1. Lineage (NCBI taxonomy): Eukaryota > Metazoa > Arthropoda > Insecta > Hemiptera > Aphididae > Stegophylla > Stegophylla sp. TES_Ste_2020. Next base: position 73,297 of record JAIPRM010000174.1, on the reverse strand, counting down.
TCAATATTTGACTTAATGTTGTATGTAACAAAATAATTTATAATTCACCATTTATGTTCAATTCTTCAAAACTGATAATTATTATTGTGTATTAGTTGAAGCTTCGTTCAGAATCGTTTTATTGAAGAAATGATATATCGTTTCTTTAAAATTCAATACACCTGTCAAGAGTATCCCACACGACGTGTGAAGAACACACTGAAGTTACACTGAAATTACTTTCTTTTTTAAAATTTTAATGCTAAAAAAATGAATATAACAGTTTTAGATCCTATACGAAGCGAAAAGCTAGTTTTATAAAAAAACTTTGTTTTATAACGGCTTAAAGTTACAGTTTAACAGAATTCATCAGTTTTACATAAAATTTCACACTTCAACGCATAAAAAAAATAATTTGTTCAACCGATCTTTGAGAAAATTTTATAAAGATGAAGAATTCAAAATTTTAGGTTTTAATTGAAAAAAAATCGAAAAATTTACTATAAATATTAAACACTATAAATAATTTACTATTAATAAAAATGGACATGGATTACTTTATAATTAAATAATAGTAATAGACGATTTCTAAACATTTGAAAAAATAAAGGGTTTTATTGTTCTGTATTATTTAAAAATAAATTTGAAATCTATAAATAGCTCAAAACCCAAATATTCTCATTAGAACACCAAAATGCTAATTAAGATTTGTTTTGGTTACTTATGGCTTATGAATTTATAAAAAATGTTATTACTAATAGTATTTTCATAAAGACATTTATTACCTGACGCACACACAAACACAAAATTATCAAATACCATACATAATTAAATATAATTTATTAAATATAACCTAATCGACAATTATTATTGTTGTATATTAATGCTGCTCTACTCAGAATCGTTTGATTGAAGAAATGATTTGTCTTTTCTTTAAAATGTAATACACCCACCAAGAGCATCTCACTCAAGGAGCGAAAAATACCTATTCTTCGCATTGTCTGGCTTTTTTTACTTCGAATTTTTCGTCCAAGAATTTTAAAAAAGATGACGGATACGGTAGATCAATAATATTAAATCTCTTTGACATTGGTGCTCACTGTTGGAGCTTCTCGTCGTTCTTTTTTCCAACTGCAAGTCCGTGTACGAATCCATACGCCTACCGCTCATTTGTATGAATATTCATATCATGTAATTTCAAGGTACGCCACCTACCGCTGCGCCTGTACGTATGTGCTGTCGAGAATTACAATTTCGATGAACGAGCATATTTCGTAGGCTAATTTAAAATTTCAAACACATGCGGCATGATAAACATATTCTAGCCTGAATATGTTCAAAAGCCAAGGGGAGGCCGACATAGTTGAACTCCAGGAAATGGTATTACTAATTTTTAACAAATTATTATCAGTATTGTTAAAAAAATACGTTCTTCACCGAAAATATTGTTATATATTTTTATGGATATTAACCTAACCTAACCTAACCTAACTTTAACATGGACATTAATAAGGGGCCCTGGAGCCTGGGCCCCGGTTGACCCAACCTAAATACGCCACTGCCAATTATAATAGTGTAATAAAGATTTGAAAGAATTTTTTATAGAACTTAACTACTTTGAACTAAATGAACTAAGAACTTTGAAAATATCTCGTTTCTTGTAGATCAAATATTTTTGAAAATTTCAAAATTTCACATTTTCATAAATTTTTATTTTAAATTCACAATATGTAATAAAGTAATAACTTATTCTTTATAGAGTTGTACTTCTGAAACAGCCCCTTACAAGTATGCAACCAAACTTGGTTTAATTTACACAATACCTACAAAAAATAATAGTGAATTATGAATAATGATTAACGAGCAAAAATCCAGTATTATTAATTAAACTAATATTATAAAATGCTGTTCATTAAAATTAAAATTAAAAAACCAGAAATATTTTAATTGCTAATATTTTGTATTGTATACTACCACTAATCCATTACCGACTAATTATTATTAAAATTTGTGAAATCATTATATTATATATATTATACTCACTGTTGATGTTTTCTCGATCCAAAACCATTAGACAAATATAATAATTATTATATAGGTTCGTTTCATGAACGTTATATTAGTTAATGTATTTGTTTTAGTATGACGTAAGCGTATGACAAAACCTATTTCAAGGAGAGTTAAATATTACTAAGGAAATATTAACAATAAATAAGTGAATAATCACATAAGATGACGAGTCTATAATAATGTAACAAATATTACAAGCATATTACAGCTTCACATAATATGACAGATGACAATGTCTAAATCTAAAATTCTGTGATTTGGATCAATACCTACGTACTACCATAACCAATGGACAACGTGTCTACTTCGCAAGATCTTTGTTTTGAGATTAAAATAGTTTATGATTACATTCATTTTAGTTTTAAGTCAATAACATATGAGCAATAACTGTGTAATTAAACGTCATATATTTTTTAAAATGTTATTTTTTAAAAACCCAAAGTGATTTTTCGTAGCGATTCGAGTGATATTTTTGCATTCGTGAAGCATCCCAGATGAACACCAATTTGCTGTTCACTTTTTTTTAGAAAATGCATTTTTCAATCGCAAAAACTATCAAATACTAATCAAAGAACCTGGAATTCTTTACTCATCGGGTAGGATACTCATGGTAGCCGGTGGGTGTGTGGAATTTTAAAGAAACTATAAATAACTTCAGTTAATACACATTAGTTATCGACAGTATTATAAAAGAAAATATAATACAAATATATGTAAGGTACAATAAAAAATTGTAACAGGCACAATAACAGAGAACGGGAAAAAACATTTATATAAGTAAAAATGTTGAAAAAAAACACATAATTCTAAAAATTTTCTTTCACCAAAATATTTTTCATGTTATTATCAATCTATATTATATTTTCATAAACTTTGGATTAAAAAAAAGTTATTGTCAAATTAAGAGTAATTTTTCTCTAAAACTATTTAAAATTTCTAAAACTTACATGTTTAAAATACCAACTAGAACTGGATTTTGATTCAAAAATTATGTTGTTTGATTGATTGAAACTTTTGGACAATTAGTCATTTCTTTACGAAATGTATTCACAGAAAAATAAAAAAAAGCTCCGCTCGGAATCTTAGATAAAAACAAAAAAATTAACTTCATTGTAAAAACATTAGGTTCTTCGCTCCACTCAGAATCTAACAGAAACACGTTTCTCAGTAAAAACAGGTTATGTTATACCAAAAAAAATATATATATATATACTTTTATATTCATAACTCAAAAAACAAACTGCTTATTTTCATTAATTTCTATTCGCACCAACACTTCTAAAATGTTGATTATTTTAAGCATAGGTTTAATCTATGTTTTAGCTGTTTTAGGCTTTAAAATAAATTACTTAATTTTTAGATAGGTGGTAAAATAGGGTGGCCATTCGTCCCGGATTTTCCGGGACGTTACCGGTTTTAGAACTCATATCCCGGTGTCCAGAAAAAGTTTTTTGTGACATCATTTTGTACCGGTTTTGAAATTACACATAGTAATGTCCTGGAATTTGACTTTACGCTTTATAGTTTATAGGTACGTTTATGATATATAAAACATAAAACCATTAGTTTTTGAAGAATATTCCCAGCATACAAAAGTATATGGTGGTAATAGAAGGAAAAAATTAAAAATGTAAATCTATTTTGTACTTTAAATTAGTTTTTATTAAAAATAAAGTAAATTTTCTAATTTTCTAATTTAAATATTAAGTAATTTACATTTTATAGTAATATAAACTAGTGGCAAATAATAAGATTTTGTTTCTAAATTTTTTATCTGGCCACCCTATGGTAAAATTAACAATTTTCTTCAGCTACTACCACGGACTAAATGTCTAATATGTTAGTCCGTGACTACTACTATTATCTGTAACAAACGTCATACACTTATATTTTCTATGCAAGACATCATATCTAAAAAAAATAGGTAAATATAGTAGGTATTATCATGGAACGGCATAATAAAAAAAATGTGAACAATAACTGTGATAATGCTTGTAGTATGACGTCATGGATCGTACAAAATCTGGTTTAATACATTATTAAATGTTTAATATCAATGGTTCACTACGAAAAAATGTTGTTATACTTCGTTCGTAGATCATGACGTAATCAGTTATCTCTATGATAATAACGAAGTTAATCTCTGGAGGCTGGGACTCTGGACCACGGTTATGATAGAGTTCACCGAAAAGAAAATATCATTAATATTTTATCTAATATTCTGTGATAATATTATAATTTCGATATCATAATAAAAAATAGTATCGCCGGAGGGGGCAGTAGGCATGCAGTCGCGACCGCAGCTGCTACTGGGCACGTCGACATTCATATCATTGCGACTGCGGCATCATTCCGTCTCGATCTACTTGTCCGCGATGGTCTCGATGACCGAATAAATAATGTCCACCGACTCGTCACGTGACAATACAAATCAATCGCCAAATCGTATGACACGGACGTGCCGGTGCCGCTGCCGAGCAGCTGCAAACAATCCTTCATAGCCGTCGCAAATATTGTGTTGATCGGTAATAATAACCATCGCTAGTCGTCGTCGAGTTTTCCTCGAAAAATCGGTGAGTACAACTTCGTAGGACGCACACCGACGACAACACTATATTCATCGGCCGATTGTTGTACACGGCAGGTTTTGTGCATCTATTCTCGCGACTGGGGCGATGAAATGACTCGTCGTTAATCCGTAATTTTATTGTTTTACAGCGTAGTATAAATTGTACAATAACATTTGCGTGCGCTCGAGTTTCTGTCGAGATGTATTTGAACGCGATGCGAATGCGCAAGATATGCTCATCGGCCAAGTGCCGCATACTTCTGGTGTTTCTCGTCGTTTTCAGTCTGTGGCAAATCTTCAGAACCATATCCAACTACAATAATCCGGTAAGTTGGATTAAACGATCGGTTTAGAGGTATGCCATACGTCCCGGCGTCCCCGGAACAGTTTCAAATTGATGAAATTGTCCCGTAAATAATGATTTTCAACCAAAAATAACAACTTTTTAAATATGAGAAATATTATTTTATAGACAAGAGTTTAATCAATATAAAAGTGAGTACTGAATTTGACGATGTCAGATTTAAAAATAGTGGTTGACTTTACATTATGTAAAATATACATCAAACACGAAGCCGCCTTTGAAAGATTTTCAGTCACATTAGTTGTCTGTTTGAAAAAATTTTACAGACATGTTAACTGAAAAATATATGATAACTAATGTGCAAATGTTTTCCAAAAAAAATTGTTCCAAATTTCATAATATAAAACAACTTATATCCTTATTCAAGTTTAAAATTTTAATGCTTATGTACTTGTTTTTTTTAAATATATTTATTATTTAGTTTTATTAGGGTTAATTTTTAATACTTACTAAGGGTATTAACTGGAAGTTCCTTACAATATTTGTTTTATTTAATTACAAAAGAAATACATTCCTTTTATTATGAAGTTTAGGTAATATTTTATTTATTATATCTGGCATCCCTAGACCGGTTATCAACACAGGTTTATATAAAATACTCAAGATGATTATCAATAATATTTCTTTGATGAGAATCATGAAAAATTTAAATTACTTCAAATTTCCAATTTGTTAGTTCATTATACATACAGGTGCTGATTCAAAGGGGGTTGGTAAGGGCAGCTGCCCCCTCCAATGGCCTTATCGAAATGTCGAATTATTATTATGTCGATATTCCCGCCACTCCTGTTAATGTAGGCTGGATCCGCGCCTGTATAGGTATTTTGTATTTCGTTTATTCTAACTTGTAAGTTTTTAACTGTAGGAAGTTCATTATACCATTTGTAATTGTAGCATGTTCATGTAATGTACATTTACACAACTAATCAATTGAAACCTTAGGATGCATAAATACAATTTTTTTCATCAATTCTAGACCACAATCCACTTAAACATAATTAGATTAGGTAGTAATGTTGTTGCGTTTCAAAACAATAAATTATTGCTTAATGATTATATTATACTTTTTTAATTTTATCTATGATGGCATATGATGCCACCAAATGTCACAAGTATATACATTGCTGTGTACAGAGTCTGTTATTTACTATATTATAATCTATTTTCTTTCCAATCAAACTAAGTTTTTTTTTATGACATGCTATTTTTCAGAAAATTATAATTCCTCCATTACCTATTTCACTGAGTGAAAGTTCGATGGTAAAAGATGGTGAAACAGAAATGGCTTATCAGCTTCCAGTTGGTGTATACTATGAAGCATTATGTCCAGATTCAAGAAACTTTATACTTCAACATTTACTACCATCTTTTGATAAAGCTCCAAATAGTTTTAACATTGATTTTGTTCCATATGGTAAAGCCAAGGTAATTATATAATGTAATTCATAATATGTATTTTATACTTGCGCATGACTTAAAAGTATTTATGAATTACCTGATAAATAAACAAATAAACAATTTTCGTAATAACAAAATTGAGGCTAGGTACATCAATAAATTAAGTTATGTAAAGAATATTAGGAGCTAAATGAAAAAAACCATACAAAGGTCTAATATATATTTAATATATTATTATCACTTTAATGTATATGTTATAATATTTTTTTTTCTATATTAGTAGAATGTCTATTGTATATAATTTATTCATTATCATTTAAAAGCTGTATGGTGATCATTTGTAAAATAAATAAATAAATAATTTTGAAAGTTAGGTACGTGGGTAAAATCATACTTCCTATATAATATAGTATGTATTACTCGTTTACCGAACATTTATATATGTTTTTATATTAATTGTAGACCCATGACAATCCTGATGGTTCTATAACATTTGTTTGTCAACATGGTCCAAAAGAATGCCATGCAAATAAAATTCACTCATGCGCAACTCGACATGTAAGAGTTAAAAGCTTATTAATCAAATATATATCCTGCATGATAGATAATAATTATGAACCTGAAAACATTGGAATTGAAGTGAGTGTTTTTTCTCAATATATAATTTCCAGAATGAAGAAATTAACTAATTATTATTTTACAGTGTGCCAAAAAATATAATATTAACTGGAACAAAATATACGCTTGTTCTGAAGGAAAAGAAGGCGAACAGTTATTGAAACTGAACGGAGAAGCTACAGACAAATTGTGGCCTAGTGTTTCATTTATCCCAACAATTACGATCAATCATGTAATTTCATTCAGTTTTTTCTAAAAGTCAATGTCAATTTATTTATTACATTTGATTAATTGATTTTAGGAGCAACCAAGACAAGCTTCTGTCTTAAAAGATTTTTGGGGTGTTGCTTGCAGTTATTTTCCACTTGTAAGTATTATAAAATATATTAGATTCTGAGTAAAGTTAATGTCAATTATGTTTATTTCTTTTTTTCTGTGAACACTTTTGTATGGAAATTCTTGTGTCTATAAGTCTCGACCAGCAACTTTTTTAAACCAGATTTGCCTATAGAGTACTCTAGAATAGATAGTAGGAGTAGGTAGTAGAGTACTCTAGCATAGGTACTTTACAGAAAACATTTTTTGAATTTCTCAATTTTTTTTGGGGAAAAACAACACAAAAATTTAAAAAAAAATGCTTAGGAACTATTAACTACACATCCACCAAGAGTATCTTGCCAGAAGAGTGAAGAATTTTAAATTATCAGTAGATTATTAGAAATTTAATACACTCTAGAAGAAAAACAAAAACTACTACATTCTTGAAAAAGAAAAGAAGCATTGCATATATTTCAACTCAAAGTATTATTATTGTTCATAAATATGTTTTTATTCTGCTACTTGAAACATCTATTTTTATATTGCTATGTCTATACTAATTATATTAATATATAGGGTTTTCTGCCACTTAAGTTAATTGACACAATTTTAAACAATTTGACTAAATAACTGATCAATTTTTGAGATATTGTTAATTTATTGTCATAATATTGGCTATATTATTTTACAAAATTAAATTTTTTAATTGGTAGATTATGACATGTCAATTGAGTGGCCAAATATAGTCAATTGGACTGATAGAAACCAAACCATATACACTTGGCGTGAAGTATGAATGTACTCATTGCTCAGGCACTCAGGCCTCGTTGTTATCTTATTATAGTTGAGCAACACCACTGTCCACCACCTCCATTGTCCATAATAACCATTTATTTGTAAACCAATCAAAGCCGACACACCAGGAATCTGTTTAAGTCCACTGTTCGGGTATTTTATTATTCTGCACCGAGTATAGATTTCAATGTTTCATCAATCAAATTAATTAATTAATTCATGTTAGTTATTACTGTATTAAAAATAATTGTAACATGTAATTTCTTTACTAATAAAATTACTAAAATTCTTCAAATAACTACCTAATAACAAATATTAAACATTAAAAAGACTTTTTTTATTATTTTAATTTTCTTTCTTTTTTCATTTCAGGAATCAAAACCCGCTGATTGTTGAACTTGTGAAAACAAAATTTTATATTGATAATTAATGGTAGTATTTGAACAATTTTTAACTATTCGTATGATCTTTTGTGATATTTACTTTATACTTTTTTACAATTTTTGTTACAATAAATGTATTATTAAATCATAGTATTTGTTTGTTGTGATATAAAATATTAACCATGGCTATTTTTGTGTATGTATACATCATAGGCATATAGCCAAATCAGGCATTTAGTTGAATGCCTATTTCAAGTCAGGCAAATACTAAAAATGAAGTTTTTATAATATTATTTTATTATTTTAAAATTTAAACCAAGTATATTTTCTAATTAATTATTTATATAAAAATGATGCATAAAATATTAATATGTACAAATATTTATAATTTTGTGCCTTTAGAATTCAGATACTTATGGTCTGAAACATAAATTAAAATTATAGTTAGTTGGTTTTTAACTATATTTAAAATATAGTTTAAATTTTAAAATAATATAAAAAAATTCCATTTTTAGTATTTGCCTAACTTGAAATAAACGCCTAGTCATTTAACTAAATGCCTAGGCGGGTAATAAAATCATATAAAAATTAAATTATTTGACTATTTGCCTAGGAATTTAGTAAAATGCCTGATTGACTATACGCCTATGACATATACATTTTATATATTTATGTATGTATATAACTTGAAACATTTTAAATGTTTCAGTCATTTTTACTAGGTATTACATAAAGATTATATTAATTTACTCTGTTGTAAGTTCTTGTGCTAAATATAGAATCCTTATGTGACTGTTATATCTGTTTTTCAATTTATTGTCATGATTACTGTTACAACATTTGTAAAGTCAATCACCCAAGTGATTATTATTTATCAGTGTGTGTCATATTCTTTTATTTAATTTTCTTTGACTACAAATCAATTTAATTATTGGTATAGTTTTTAAAAATATTTTATGGATTATAATTAAATATACATACATTATATTAAGTAACAATGTTAAAATTACTTGAATATTAAATCTAACAAAATTGTGTTTTTACTTCAATATTTTGATTTTAGTCATCTGATAAATTTAATAACTCGTAATCTAGAGAACCCTTAACCTTATGTACAGTTAGTACTGTACATAAGGTTAAGTAAGTCTGAAGTACGAAAAATAACCACCGTGCAAAGTATGTCCGGCTTTTTTTAATTATTACTAACACATTTCATGAAGGTTAGCATAATTTGGCATCTTCACTTTTTATAATATTGGTTTTAATTTAGTTAGCTTAATTTGGTGTAATTGATAGCTCTGATAAATATAAAATTCAGAAAATATTTCAAGTATTAAACTACATTATTTTAATTCTAAATTTCAATATTTAAAAAGGTACTAAACAATTTATTAGTAGACACTTTGTTATACAACTACACACTTTACACTTTTAGAAACAAATATTTTTTTAAAGCAAACAGCTTCAGCACAGTTTGTATTTATAATAATCATATATTGTATATTAAATACCAGAATCAATTTAATAACAACCTGCTTGTGTTCATAATAATGGCTATTAATTATAGTCGTGTATAACATTTTAAAGTTTAATCCAAATTGTCTTAATCTGCATACCTACTTATAATAATAACATAGAATCAGTAATGAATTGGTAATATATTTATTTAGAAACTGTAGTTATAAGCTTAAATTATGTTAAATAGTTATTGTTTTATACATATTTTCTTTTTCAAATATATCACTACAATAATGACATCATGTAAAATATAGATAATAACATTTTACATTAATTAGTACAGTAATTACTATCTCTTTAAATGAAGTTCATAAGTACCTGTTAACATAGGCTGTTACAAAACAAAAATATCTATAATATACTATTTTAATGGTAGGCATAATAAAAATAATTAACTGATCTTTTCATTCATTCTTAAACAGTACAACATAACAAATTTTTACTGATTCGATTATGCCCAGACATTTATTAGGTACATAAAATAGTTAGACAACGATAGTAAGAATTAAAACAATACATATCTATGGAAAAATTAGGTAGACTGTAAAACAATAATTTGAATTTATCAATAGAAAATACAATTGTAATAATAAACATTAAAAACTTGAATAACACAATAAAATCTTTAGCATAATATTTTAAACGATTCGGAGATTTCTTGTTGATTAACAAATACTAATAGTAATACTTATTGTAATCAATATTTGTCCATTAAATAGTGTATGTATTATGTAATTTGTTGTTATACATACACAATATTTGTGTACTATCACCTAAATTTAAGATTATGTAATCGATAACTAATATACTAAGTGGTAAGGAATTCATACTTTATGTATCGGAATAAGAACTTAATAATTAATGAGATACAAATCTAATATGACTAGTTAATAATAAATAGATATACATATGTAGTTGTCATAAAATTTTAAACTACCTAATAAACTATATGAAACATTACAATTAGTTAAGTATGATTAGTATATAGTATGTATACTACGTGTTAACTAAACAATATGATATACTTTATAGTTAATTTTTGTAATCATTTAATACACCTACCTACTATATCACCAAGTATGATGTTGACTTTATAAATTTAATTTCTTAAGGAAGAATTGATGGTTACCTCCTAGCTGTATTATTCCTAATAATAATTAACCTACATGTCTATTTAGTTAGGTATATTGATAGGTTTAGTGAAGTACCTAAATACTAGCCACATAAGTTACGAGGATATAAAATATAAATGCAATTATAACAAACAAATAAAAATAATAATGAATGTAAAAAATATTAAAAAGTAATTGTTATCTTGAGAACAAGTACATTTTAAACAATTGAATTCCTTTAGTACAACCAAATTTAAATATATTATGTAGGGCCTAGATACATTTCAGTAGAATTAAATACAGATTCCATTTTATCTTTTTTATTTATTTGCAACATTATTGATTTTATCAATAGGTCTTTTTCATGAATTTTAAGTTTTACTTAGGTTTTATTTTGAACTTCTATAATACTGGGAACTAATTTGAACGTGTACCATATAAAATATAGTAAACCCTCTGTTGTCAATCTTTAAGTATAGGAACCAATCCATAGCAGTCATTATGATATGGGTTCTGAATTCCATGCATTTACATTTTTTTTTTATATACATTGTATAAGAATACAGATTTGCCAGAATTTGTGTTTCACCACTATATCACTTTTATACAAAATTTAATTTTTCTTATTTTAGGATTAGCTTAGGTATAAAACAATTTTTCTTTTAAATCTCTTGTCTTATGTTTTGTATTCTTTTTTTTCTTCATTTTATAATTATTATTATGATCATTATTTTAACCTTTTTTATTTTGTTGAATATTTGAATTTTAATATGTTAAAATTCTTAAAATGTTTATTTTATAAAGATATACATGGTTTTGTTTGGCATATTTCAGTGTTCATAATTTATGTTTCAGTTTTGGCATATTTTCATATTTTGAGTGCATTCAATTCACAGCCCTAATGAGACCAATAAGTTTCTAAATTATGTACAATCACTATTTTGTCAGGTTAGTCATTCAAATAACGTTGATTTAAAAATATTTACAGTAGGTTAGGTTAGGTTAGGTTAGCTTAGGTATGCATTGGGATTTTAAAAAATAAACAAATCTTTATCTAGTACCCGTACAGAAAAGATGCAAGTCTATCATTTGGTTGTATATAAATAATTACCTAATTCATAATTCAAATAAATAATTAGCTGGTAGAAATACCTATCTAATATTAATTTATTTATAATGTGTAAGTAACTATTCAACAAGAGGTTGAGTTCAATATTTTTCTAAAAATAAATATAAACATAGTCATTGTTGGATTGGTTAGTCATAGTCGAAAAATATGATTTTACAGGCTCATTATATATGTGTGATATACAAATTTTTAATATTTTCAAGTCCAACATTTAAATGGCCCTTCAAAGTTTTCTCGAATGTTCGACTGGCCTATCAAGAACTGGACGTAATAGAAATAGATAAAATAATTTTAATTTAAGAATAATATTTTATTATGTAGGTATCTATAATATTCTATTATGTAGGTATTTTGTTTAATTTGTATTACCTGCTTACATGTCAGTCCATCAAAGTATACCCTTACATTATCACGTTTTAATATATATACATATTCATATATATTTGACCTACCATTAATACAACTCTTTTTTTTGATTTTTCTACTTGAAATTATCAATTCAATAATTAATAATTGAAAACACCCCGTATGCAGATATGCAACTGTTATTTTAGGAAATAAAATTCATTTTAATTATATACTTTTGAAAAATTACGCACCTACCTACTCATACCAATATTATAAGCACAATAATAATAAAGTAATTGTATTTACTAATCTTCCACACAACAAAAGTGTAATTTTTGAATTTTTGACTAAAAAATCAAAATAAATATTATGGTGTAGGTAATAGGTATATTATTATATTCAATAGTATCATTGAAGTACATTGAAGGTATTCATAGGTATTTCATAGGTATTTTTTTGTACCATAAGTTAATATCAACCTACTTGCCTATTTATTCTGTACAAGTATTACCTACCCATTTTTAAGTTTGTACCATGAATTTTTTGTATTTAACTTTTCAATTAGTTACTATTTATAAGTACAGAGAAATATCTGAATTGGTAACAGATACTGGTAAACTACCAGAATTATGTAATGTATCCACTATTTAGATGTGTTTGTTAAAGAGAGACTTCACTGTGTACTGATTTTAAGCGTATTAATTAACTACCTACTTATATAGGCATACTACCACACAGTCTTTTGTCACTAAACTCCATTTTAAATTAAAATTTTGCAAATTATGAAAATACATAGCATTATATAGTTTTGATTCCGAATGAAAATAAAATATAAAATAACTTAAAAATATAATGACTAATGAGTAATAGATAATATAGTAATTAAGTAAGTAATCATATTATAATGTATAGTGTTGGTAATACCTGTATGATTAACCGATATAATTGATTTTTTTATTATTATTAACTGTTTTTATTAACTATTATTATAAACATAATTTAATAGGTAATATACTCTTAAAATTGACTGGATTAAATTTATATTATTTATATATATATATGATAAAATAAAATTTTTAAATATTACATTGTAATACCTATTGATATTATAGCAATCAATTATTTGTAATAGGTATAAATTATAAATGCACCCAACTACATGCGTTGCATTCTGCACCATATTCAAAACGAAGGATTATTAATTAGGTTTATTGATTATCTCATCTTTGGTCAATAGGTATGATAGTTTAATAATTAAATAATAATAATAACATGAAAAAATAATAAATAAAAAGGAATTAATTTCGCAAATATACTGCTATGGTGGTATTTCATACAACCGAATAAATTATACATTAAACACGTTTATTCTTGTATTTAATCGTATTACAGCATGGACGCTTCTTCATCAGGAATGTTGGTCAAGTAAGGATCGCTGTACCAGTAATACCGCGGAGGTCCTTCGGACACGCATAATTGTTGGTCCAGAGGTCCTGTTCCCTCCACCCAGTACATCACGTAGAAATTACACATCTCGTCGTTGCTAGTGGCTCTGCAAGAATAAAAAGTAATTTAAAAAAAAAAAAAAAACACAATAATAACATTCAATCCGCGTATTAGGTAGGTACGGGCAGAAGACAGATCGTACATAATATATAATGAGTCATATCGATCTTACCCGATTTTTGTAACGGTACCTCTTCTGCTTTCCATAGAGCACCTGGCAGCCTATATAATAAAGACACAACAATAAAAACGAACGAAAATATTAGCATTGTGATATATTGTAATAGATTGATATAATATTAAAATATAATATGATAGTGTAGGTAGGGCTTAAGAGAACATTTTTCACAGGGCAATCCAATAAGCCTCTTTTTTTAGCCATAAAAATTGAATATTTTTTTTTTAATGTTCAAGCCACTATAAAAACTATATTTTTCACAACTCCCTTTTTTTCGTTCGTGTTCTGTTTCGATACAAACATTTTTTTTTTTTCAAACGGCAACCCCCTTTTTTAATTGCGGATTTTTTTCGGATCATTTTTGTGCGAATTTTGATGTATTAAAATCATAGTTCGAAAGAGTTTCGAATTATTTTAATTTAAGTATTAAGGAAAATAGTCTCTTAGAGACATAATATTATTTTACCCTCTTTTACTCTACTTAACAAGCAAATATCCAATACCTAAATAAAAATAATTCAAAAACTATTCATTGTAGTTTTGATTTTAATACATCAAAATTCACAACAAAAATTACCTAAATAAAATTACGCAGTGAAAGGGGCGGGAGATGGCGGTTCCATTTGAAAACAATAAAATTATATCATATTTATATAATCAAACACTTTCAGTGAACATGTCACTACCGTGATGATCGTTTATTTTGAGGTACAATGGCTTTTCCTGATTCGTCAATCAGAATCAACAGTCAATCGATCTTTTTCGTGTCACGTATACTTTAAATAAACTGTAGTTGTATAATTTATATATATATAATATGTAATATTTGTTATAATGTACATACATAATATATGAATATTATATACTTAAAAATTTCATGGGGGCGTTTGAACCCTAAATCTCCCCTCCCCCCTATATACGAGCCTGTATAATAGTATAATCATTTGTTGACAGTACATTTATTTATTGATTGATTGATATACTTTTCAACTTTCTCAAATCGCTGCAATACTTTATTTCAAATAAGGTTGAAAATAAAAACAACTCATCAGAAGTGACATCATTTTTCAATGATAAACAAAAGGTAATCATCGAAAACAATACGGGTCGGAAATGATCCATTCGGAAATAGCACGACACCAGAAAATTCATGGTTCATTGCGGTATACATACCTATTTCATATTAAATTTAAACAATACAAAAACTCTGACAATCGAAACAATAGAGTTACAAGTATTTAGGTACCAACCTATACAATATTCAAGTAATTTACAATATCGAATTTCTATAACTAGCTATGTAGATTAAGTTAATATAAAGCAGAAACAAAATTATCTTTGCACACAATTTCAAATCCACGTATAATAAGTTTCCAACAAATTTTTTCAATCAATAAATTAAAAAAAAAAATATGTATATGACCAATGTAGACCGAAAGGATATATTGCTTTTTATATAAATATCATAAAAAATACCTACAACGGAAAAAAATGCTGTGTTTTATTAATATAACATTTGAAGCAAAAGTATCAAAGCTAGAATACCTAATAATAATAGTAAGGCATGTTTTCGATTTCAAGGTTTACTCACCAATATGTCACCAGACTCGACGGTCACATTGTTCTCTATTGGATAAAACATTTGTGGAGTCAAAGGATCTCTTTTTCCGAGCAAATCCCACTGTTGTGCCCCATTTTCAGAAGTTCTCACACGGTAACCAGCAACGACTTTACCTGCAAACCGAACATCCGTCGTTCACCATTATTATTGTATTTGATTTTTGTTTATTTTTATTTGCGCAATATGTTTTATTTATGTATTGTACAATCATTATGTGCCATCCACCCATTGGACAAAATAAGTGTTCGCGAATATTTTAGAGGTTCGAACCTGTAGAGGCTCTACCCCCTGCCCATTTATAGGTACATAATAAGCCTAATAATAGCCTATGTGCATATTATTTTACTTCTTACTTCTAATGCAATATAGTTTAGTTAACCTGATCTTAAACACCCCCACCCCCTAATATGATTATGAATCACGTGATTCAAACAAATACCCTTCGCGTCACCACTGATTCAGTCAACTGTTTTTATAAATGTACTAGAAAACAAATTAACTCGTGCAACATGTATATTCTAATCAATACTTAAAGAGATATCAATTATTATGCATTACGATTATTTATAAATTTCATTTAATTATTCACCAGTTAAAAAACTAATTGAGTGACTACTTAAAACACCTGAATCAGAACTTAAATAATAAATGCTAAGTGACACACCAAAAATATATATTAAAATAACTGTAGTTGATAAATTAACAAAATGAGGTTTTTTTCTAGATTTTTAGTGGAGCGAAGAAATGAATGGTTTTACAATGATGTTTATTTCTTCTTCTTCTTCTTATTATTATTATTATTATAATTAGTATTATAATGCAAATACTTTTTCAATCCGAAAAAGTGCACGAGTCATTGCGTGTAGTTAATGTTTCCGGTAGAAAATTTTGCTCGCAAGGAACTTTAAAAGAGGTCATTTTTCGAAATTCTCAACAATTTTTCAAAAAAAAAGAAAAGAAAAATGACCGACAATTTAAGTAAAAGCGGTAAGAAAATATGCTGTTAACTAGATTTTCATGAATAATCGATTTTGAATCAGTATTTTTATTTCCATGAATAATAAATTGTAACGGTATGGATTGTTATGTTATTAAATTGATGAGCATAGGAACCTACTCAAAATAAAACTGATAATAATATTCGCTTATATTACTTCTGAATTACTCAGGATCATTTTATTGAAGAAATTATTATTTATCGTTTTTTTTAAAATCAACACGCCTACCACGAGTATTTTACCCAAAAAATACACATGGTGCCTAACCTAACGTAAAGCAAACGTGCGCATTAGGAATTATTACAGTCGTTAAGTACATATACATACCAAGTTCATGAGTATGGACCCGGTACGCAAACGGATGTATGACTTTGCCATCCTCGAAAATAGGGCAAGACGTTTCCATGTGTTCGACGGAGTGCGGTGCGATTCTTCCGTTGGTAGCGAGTAAGTACACTCCGGCTTGTTTTTCTAACCTAGAAAAACAGTTAAAGCCCTTTGAATACTGTATTATTATTTATTTTACGATCAAAAGATAATTGTTTAGCGGTAGTCAATAATAAGTGTATGTAATAATCTTAATAAATATCTAATGCAATATGTTATTGGAACATGCATAAGCGCAATTAAAGGGGGCTTGAGGGGGCTAAGTCCCCTCAAAACTACTCATTACCCCCAAAGTTTTTGAGAATTACATTTGGTAAATGCCTTTTTTGGGACTAAATCAATAATTAGCCTCCCCAAAAATGTTTTCCAAGTTGCACTAATGGGTACATGTCAACCATAAGCTTGGCCAGACTTTGTGTTCAGAGAAGGTAAGCAAAAATCTTATAAGCAATAAAACGAGTCATGTGGACGTGCTTTGATCCTCAGATCCTCAATTTTCCAATAAAAACAACATGTTCTAAAAAATAATTTAACCTAATGGCGTTTAATATTTGCATTAATAATTGTAGTAAATTAAATAAAACTCGATGCTGTCTGTGTTTTTAGTATTTTTGACCGAAAATGTTTAGTTTTGATGTGTTTTTGTATTTTTAATTTATATAGCAGTGCCCTTGACTACGCTGATAAATATGTTTGTATATTAGTGTTGGAAAGGAATGGATTGGTGGAACGAGTTCTATAAGGGGCGAGGAATAGAAAATAATTTATATTTTCAAGGAACGTGAACAAACTTTATTGTTTTAATTTATTTTTACCAGTTGAATAATATTTCAAAAGCAAGCATTTCCATTTTTATTAAATACTTGAATACATTTAACTCACTTTTTAAAAATTTCAAAGTCAAATATTTTTTTTATAATCACTCCGTATGTAAATACGGCTGTAAACACATTACTACCTACTTACTATTATTATTTAATTCATTATCGAAACGCTGCAGTTAAATTATGAATGTATTAAAAAGAAACAATATTTTTTTTGAAATGAAAGAGGAAAGGAATAAGGGATACGTTCCTAATAAATGAGAAAAAAAAAGGAACAATGACAATGACATAAACTAATTGTTTTATAAAGGGAACTTTCCCAACACTGATTTGTACTGCAGATAAACTACAGTATGTACCACGTATACATCTATTTTACAAACAATATATTATGGTTGTATACAATGTAGGTTATGAATTACTGCTAATACTTATAAACGATTTAAATAAAAATTTTAGATCTTACTGTTGTTCCGTATAATGCAAGTATATCCCAGAGTTATCCGTTTCGTCATCTGTGGAATAAACAATATTTATATAAATAGTGAACAGAAACTATCATTACAGACTGTGCCATTGTTAAACGTGAATCAGGTATTTCATTTATATGTCTATGAATATATTATATAAATACTAACCTTCGAACATTCTGTGGTAATGAACCTGTAGAACTAAATAATTAATCTTCGAATCGCCGCCGACTTTAAAACCAACCCCATCTGGGAGTTTCAACGTGGGCGCATCACGAGCCCAAGCGTACAATATCTGGAAAAACGTCAAAAAGTAAGTAACGATATCATTGTGTAAGTACCCATAAGGAATTCGTTTAACTAAATCGGCCCGCGAGATCGTTTATTTTAGACAGACAACTTCTCTGACTGCACTATTTACAATGTGACTTCTATACGTCCTGCTTTTTAATATAGATCTGTCATTTAACTCATCTTTTGGTGCTGTTGTCCTGATTATCTTCTTGCTAGACGCTTTTCGTTATGTTTTTTTAGATCAACGCCATAATTCTTGGAGCAAATTCAAAAATTTAAATAGCATTAATAATAATAATAAAACGTTAAACTCCGATTTTTCTTTAATAGACGAGTACTAATTTGATAATTTTGTGTATACTTTCTTCATAATTAACCTTTCAATTTTATGAATATATCATAAATAGTCATCGATTTATGTTTCTAAACCTTTGTAGAAAAATCTAGCATTCTAATAAAATGTTATATAGGTATTAATAAATATTGATAAAATTGAATTTATTGAATGAAATCTTAAAAAAATGCAGCATATTACGACAACTTAGTCATAAAATATTTAAAAGAAACTTTTATGGTGAAAGTATATGATTCTTTCATATATACATTTATACGAGTAAATCTTTGTCATAATAGAAAAATAATATTTTTATTGACAATATCCCTCATACAAACCTTTGAAATAAAATCTATTAGTTAAAAAAAAAAAAAAAATGTTCACCATTCCTTGTTTTAGTAGACTAGTTCTTATTACTGTACTTATGCCATTATAATAATGTTGTTCGAAATTCGAAATTATATTTGGTTTAAACGTGAAAAATTGAAGTTTCTGTGAGCACATATTTATTAAAAATCGTGTGCTTTAAAACTCTAAGATTCTCTTATGGTATTTGTAAATCTTTATTTTTGTTAAATTTTCGCTTTTCCTCGTGTCCTGTTTTATATTTTTAAAAATATGGTCTCCCTAATTATTTACATCCCCTTGCATAAGTGAGATGTACAAAACACTATTCGTATGTATCACATCATACGGCTATTGCGCCGAAATCGTGGTAATGTAAAATCATCGCAGTAAAGAAAAATGAAAAAAAAATAAAATAAAATAAACGTCTACAATTTATTTTGATTCGGTACGTATATAAAACACGTCTAATACGCCGTCAATCAATGACGTGTTTATCTATCTTGCGCCGAACCGATTTAGTTCATGATTTTTAAGTGTTAATATCAAATACAAACATTTGATCCCGATTTGCACGGGTTGGAATGCATGTAAGCGCTGTTGCGTGTATTCGGAGCCATTTGCATTTCTCCGCAATTCCTTAAAATTAAAATTAAAAAAAAAAAAAAAAAAATTGGAATTATTTTTAATTTTTTAAAGATATCTATACAAAAAGAGTTTAACGAGTGTTTACCAAACGGGCTCATCACTTCCAGGATCCGAACACCCGTAGAGTAACATATGGTGTGATGTATGACCATAGGCTTTTGGCTCGAAACCAACTAAAATAAAAATAAAATACATAGAAGGCTGTTAATTTTATTATAGTATTAATATTTTTCACAATATAAGTGTACCACAGTATTTGAATTTGAGGGAAATAGTAAAAGGGTACTAAAAATAAAACCTTATAGTTCTTAGAGCGATTTAATGGTGTTTAAAAAAAATAATTGATGGGTACACAGAAGTGTAATTTAAATTCAGAGTGACTAAATAGGTACTCTCCTTTGGGAAAATGTATTTTTTTCAATAATGTTATGCAAATTTAGGTAATAAATATAATGCAGTGAAAACTCATAAATACGAGTTGGTTTGTTTCAAATAAAAATTTGTAATATTTTCATGTAAGCCAACTATACAACATTGATACAATTTTTATTTAGAAATTATACGGGTAATCGTTTTTATTCTGTTAATATTAAAAAGTATTTCTTGTTAATTCGTGGAGATAATGTTCGCAAAAATTTATTATTTTCCCATATTTTTGACACATTTAGATACGTATTTATCAAATTAAAATAAAATTATTAAATAAATAAAAATTAAAAAACAAACAAAAAAAAAAAGAAAATTATACATATTACGTGAAAGAGTATTTTATAAAGTATTTAAAGTATAATAAATAGTACCTGCACTCTGCAGTTTAATAAAACATATTTAAATTTTTTTGTTTCACATAAATATTTAATTGTATTTAAATTTTCTAAGGATTAATTCATTTAAACTTATGAAAAAGGGTTCATATTTAGTTATTTCTTGGTATTAAAAATAATTTTCAGCTAAATATTTACATTTTCAAGTAATTTTTCAATAGTATTTTTAGATATAAAAGCATTTTTTTTTGTAGCATTATTTGAAACTTTTTAATGTCTTTGTTGTAGGTTTTTAGTGCATCATTTTCCTAGCCCTAGTAGTAATGCATCAATTTATCACTTACCAATGAAGTAAGACTTGCTTGGATCAATCCTTATAGGTGTGCACAGATACAAATCCATCTAAAACAATTAAAACAAATAACAATCGTTACTTAATATAATAATAGTATAGTAATTATAATTTTAATTTAAATTATATCAATTTATGATTAATATTGCAAATTAATTTGATCCATTTGCACATTTGTATTAAATAATTTACTAATTAGTAGTTAATTATAATACTCAGATGTACATAATCTTAACCTAATGGCCCTAATGAGTTGGTGGGCTGAATTTGATTTTGTATATTCTTATATATTTAAAATAATTTTCATTACAATGTAGGTACCTACTACCTATATTTATTAACATTTTTGAACATAATATTATAATGTTTATAATATTGGCAATTCATAAAAAAAAGGCCGGACAGACTTTGCACCGTGGATATACTTCGTTTTTCGGGTGGAATATTCTTGGTGGGTGTATTGGATTTTAAAGAAATGATAAATCATTTCTTTAATAAAACGATTCTAAGCAGAGGTTCAGTTATTACGCGATAATTACCACGTTACCATGGTTACAATGGTGGTTATGTATACTCCGTTACCATTGTTTCCATGGTAGGGTAGGAGATAAGGGGGTAGGGGTAAGAGTAAGGTGGATAGGGGGTCAGGGTCCTAACTCGGAGGAGGAGGTACCAGCAATAACGGCAAGTGTTAACCCTTTAAAAAAATGTGATCATTTATTCAATAAAACGATTCTGAGAGAAGCTTCAGTTAATATACAATAATGGTTGTCATTTAGGTTATACTTAACAAATGATATTTAGTAGTACATGAACCAAAAGCTTATTAAAATTCAAGTTAATATGATATACTTTAATATATTTTAGCGATGTTTGCCAATTTTTGGGAGTTTTTTCATATGCTTGGAAAAACTATTGAGAAAAGAGACGATTGATTTCCCAAAAATACTAACTAGATGCAATTTCCTATCTAATAAGTTACAAATCAAACATTTTGGTAACTTACAAACTAAATTTATTAAAAAATTTAAAACGAGTTTTATTTTAATTATTTTTAAATTACGTTGATATTTTTAATCAACTTGTTTTAATTTGACTTATATGAATATTTTACTTTAATATTTTGAACATTTAAATGAAAAAAACCGTATGAAAATACACGCATATTTTAAACGTTTTTAGAGCATGTAGTTTCGGAATCCTAGTATCTAACGATTCATGATTATAATAATTATTAATTACCAAAATGTACATACCTATATAAGCGTATGATTCCGTTATTAAAAAGTAAAACAATATTTTTTTAATGTATAATAATTATACTAATGAACTATTTGTTTAATATTTTACTAGCATTATGCATTTAACTCGAAATTAAAATATAAGTACCTAATTTTAGATTCTGAGTGGAACGAAGACAAAAACATCATTGTATGTGCTATTTTTTCCTGTTAATACTTTTATGCATAGAAATACTTGTCCAAAAATTTTGACCAACAACTTTTTAAAACAAAGTGCGGCTTTATGTGTTGTTTTAGAAAGATATTTTTTTCGAAATTCTCTATAGTTCTTCCAATATTTGGAAAAAATAACTGAATATTTGACAAAAATACTTTTAAACCATTTTTTTTAAAATCCGAACTGCATAAAAATGTATACATACATAAACAATAATATGAAAAATATTTTGGTAAAAATTTATTTTTTACTATGTGAAAATTTTCTTTTTGTAATTTTTTCTCTAACCCTTTTTTCCCGTTTTCAGCTGTTTACCTGTTCGCAGTTTTTTTATCCTTTAATCGCATCATAATTAATTACTATTTCCTACAGTATAATACGTCTATGTTATTTTCATTTGTTTTCTTGTAAACTACAATAACTAATAACTTTATCAAATACAATTTACCATGAAAGTTTTAGTCAATAAGTCTTTTAGTTCATAGTTTGAGTTAAGTACCTAAGAACTGTAGTATTGTGTATGAGGGTTCCACGACATGTGTCATTTTGAATAGACACGATTTAGATTATTAATACATGTCATTATTATTTTAAAGTGCCAAACACAAGTGACTGGTTGGAAGCCAGAAAGGTATGTTATAACTGTACTATAATTTTTTTTTTTTTATAGTAATGTTACCGTGGATGACAAATACATTATTTTAGGATTGTTTATTTAGTTTATTATAAAATATTGGGGTTAGCTCATTTAATATTTAATATTTGCTTCTATAAATTCAAGCACATAAATATAAAATGCATATAAATACATGCACACAATATTTCCGATTGGGGTGCACAACCCCAAACCACATACTACAAAAAAACCTTAAATTATCAATTCTATTAGGAACTTTTGTTTAGAAACAAATTTATTTTACACATTTTAAATAGGTACAAATAACATAGAAACATTATTCCGAGTATATACTTAATCAACCAAGAATTAATAAACTATAGTTCACAAGCCGGTGGCTACTAGTTGCGTCCCGCGGTAAAAATTTCTTCCGAATTGCGGCCCGAGTTTTTCTGGGGTACATACGAATTGCGGCCCGAGTTCACACATTTATTTAATATAAAATTATACATTCTAAAC
>JAIPRM010000174.1:18472-49282 GCA_025469315.1 Stegophylla sp. TES_Ste_2020 | reverse complement strand
TTTCTTATATTATTAACTTCCTTCGTTCAGAATCGTTTTACTGAAGAAATGATTTATCGTTTCTTTAAAATATAATACGCCCGTCAAGAGAATACCACCTGTCGTGCGAAGTATGTCCGCTTTTTTAGTATTTAAACGCACTTTTTGTGTATCTCCTACAAACAAGTAAATGTAGTAGATCAAATTACGTCTCTTCAAAAGCGAAAAAGTTTAAAAAATGATTCGTTTTATTTTGGCATATATAGTATGCTTTACATTTATTATAAAGGAAATAGCAGTGAACGGTTGATTGCAAACTGTACCTATAATAAACAAGTTCTTTGTAAAGTAATAGTTATTTCTCTACGAGACAATAAAAAACTTGTTATTTTTAACATGACGCAAAGAAATTTGACAGACAGCTGTCTATTACATTACATATTTATTAAAAACAGATTGATCAATTCTAATCTGCGATAAATATCGCGTTAAGATTATGTTTTGTGCTATAAAATGAACAATAATATGTGTTGAATTATTTTCAGACTAAAATGAAATTACAAAATTTCATGAAAGTTGAAAAGAATACATACCGTCATATAAGTTTAATTTAAATTATTTCAACGCATTTTTAAAGCATTTTTTATGGACACTTTTTTAGTGTCTAAGAAGCATTGTTTTTAAAGCATTTTTCATGTTTTTTAGAGCATTGAAATTGGCGTCCTACTAATGATACTCAGTGGCGACTACTGAATAAGATTCGCATACTATATAACATATATATATATATATATATTATGTGTACCTAATTTATATCTATTGTTATTGATTCCCAGATCGTGGTTTATAACTTTCCTTCATTCGTTTCTATCGTTCATATTTCTGTTTAACTTTAAATATGTACCTTATTTTTGATGATTTGATTTGCATACTCGAGTCGCGGTCTTTCTATTATTTTTCTCCAACCTATGTAATCAATTTCAACTCCCTATATATTAACTTTCGTTCGTGTCGGTAAACGGAAAAAAATCCCTAGCTAGAAAAAAAAAAGTCCCAGAAAAAAAATCCAAATAAAAGAAGTCTTCGGTTTATTAAAACTGGTAATTATTAGTTTAAAATTTATAGAACTGGTAGTTTAATGTGTAATATAAAATCCTTATACAGCTGATTATCGGTGTACAACCAGCACAACCCTTAGCTCTGCCTAAGCGAGTACCGAGATTATTGAAACGAACGATTTTTGTTGTATGACAACAAATATTTATATATATTAATTTTTAAAGTTAAATTAATTTAAATAAATTGTATACTCTTTTAATTAGTTACCATTACATTTATATTTTTCTAGACTTAAATGAATTTTATACATTTGTAATTATTATTAGATTTTTTTTAGTGCTGGACTTTTTTCTCCTTGTTCGAGACTTTTTTTGCCAGGATTTTTTTTTCCACGATTCTACGTACCTTATCATACGACCAATTTATTCATTTCATCTACCTATATCAGACTTTTCCTAATGATCTATCCCATATTTTATTTAATAGGTACATCTTCATTAGTGAGTTATTCTCTCGAAATCGTTTACATTTAATATTTTTCATTCATTTCTATGTGGTTTCAACTAATTTTGTAAGTCCATAAGTAATCTACGGAAATGTTATAAAAGTAAAAACGTATTTGAATAAATCATAATTATTCATTGTTTTTGTTAAGTTAGTAGAAAAAAAGAACAATACTAGATGCAATTAACAAACGTCAAAAATACACGATACGAATGAGAATCTAAAATAGGTATGTCAGGTATAATAGTAACTAAGATGCTGCTCATCTCCTGTCCAGGTTTCACATCCATATGGCACATAATACTCAAAGATAATATGCTTCAAACAAATTATTTTTCAAAAATAATTGTAACATATGTTATGCTAGTGCATCGTTTTTATCGAACGAATAAATCATAAATACGAGTTTTATTCATAACGATAACATGACACACAAAATAAAACGATACGAGACACATATTCATCAGATTACACGATATTGCAAAAAAAAATGTAATTGTGTTTTTTTCACATAATATGAGACTCTCGAAATTATGCGGTTTCGCGTGATTACTAGTGATGACCGACAAACACGTCGTATCATCATCGTCAACGGCAAAAAAAACATAATCTGCCATCACTTAATTCAAACGTGTGCATAACACTAAATACACGATGTATTCTATGTGTGTTTGACCCCACGGTATGTCTGAGGACATTTGCCAACCCTGAAATTCCATTAACCCCCATCCCAACCCCCTGAAAAATATATACGTCAACAATAAATAATAATTATTAAAATGTTAAATTTTATTCGTTACGATTAATCATGACGTCGTATAATCATGACGTCGAAGTACCCGTATGTGGCGTAACCAGGAGGGTCTTAACGGGTAATAACTCCTCCTCCCCTCATTATTCGAAATCAAAAACAAGTATCACGTTGATCAGAAAATATTTTAGAATCAAAATCAATATTTATGAACGATTTAAGGACGAGAGGATTGTCGAAACGCGGTACTTACACTTATACAAGTGTAGGATGGTGGATTGAGAATTTAAATACATTTCGAAATACATAACGGTAAAAAGTATCCGAAAAAAGAATGTGGTCGAAAAATCGAGGAGAATAAAGGAGAGCTGTGCTCGTAGAAAAAAAATCAAAAACATAAGATAACACCGCGGCGGCGGCGCTTACCTTTTTGGGCCTGACGTTGGGCATGAGTAACGAGTACTTGTCGACGCGATACGCGTCGACGGCCAACAGCCAGACGACGAAGGCGGCGACGGCCATGGTACACACGACGGACGACGGCATTGTCACGACGACTGTTATCTATACGGTTGCGGGTGTTGCGGAACGTCTGCGGCGAAAACTTTGCGACGCGCGATATCTACGACGACGACGACGACGACACGGCGATTCTTCGGCACGTACGCATGGTCGTGCGCCTCCCCCCGACCTACCGCCGGCACCGGCTAAACGCGCGTCGCTCACTACTGGAACGCGCGGCGTGCGGTGACGCTGCGGTATGTGGATATTAAATATAAAAAACGTATAAAGACGTATGTTTTGTTTTGCGGGGAAAAAAGCTAGTGTTGTTGAATATTGGTAGAGATGAAGAAAAAAAAAAATCACCGAAACGGCAAAAAAACACGACGAGCGCGCGCGCGTTCGCCCGTGCGACGACGCGGACGGACGGACGGACGGACGTGGGCAGCACAGCTGCTGGAATGAGCGCGGGCGGTGGTCGACGCAGGACGTGCGTCCGTACACAACAATCGTGTACACCTGAACCGCGACGACCGGTGTTCGGGCGAGGACTAGCGATGTTTTATTATTATTATTATTATTATTATTATTATTCCTCTCTCCGTTTATATCTACTCTTACGGCGGCGGCATCGCTCTGTTCCCCCCACCCATTCGGCGGCGGCGGCGGCGGCAGAGGTCTTGAGAGGATAGACGCAACATGCACGTCCTTCGGTGACGGCGGCGGCGGCGCGGCGGCTGCCCGTTATCGATTTTCCCCGCTTGCGCGCGATTCCAACAGTTGTGCGTGGGCGATCCACCACCGTCATCGCCCACCGGCACCCCCGTATTGACGTCCTGGGGATAAAGTTCACGGATAACCCGCATTCATCCCGCCGTTCCCGATCCCCCTCCGCCGCCGATACGTCCCGGCAGCACTTTGACATATCCCATACACGACCCCCCCCCCACAACCACGACCGGTCGATTCGCTCGTCTCGACGACGCGTTTTTTCGAAAGATATTTTTTTTTTTGTCGTCGGCCAGTCGCAGTTTGCGTCACGTTTGTCGCGCACGCTCGTCGTTCACGACCGTCAGGAAGGATACTTCATCGAATGGCCGTTTGAAATCAACGTCGGGTAAGTCGAAAAGTCGATTGTAAGTGGAAAAGCATTTCCTTAGTTTTTGGTTTGAATTACTGCTTATGTTTCCTGTCGTTTTTTCAAGTATGCTAACAGCACACCGACTGGCCGAAACCTGTGCTTAGGTGTGTGTAAGCTTTATCCACACACCCTCCTACACACACACACACACTCTTAAATCAAAACTCTTTTCTCCAACTGACCGCTTCACTTTGCATACAACATTACTGGAATACAATTTTTATTCGCGCTTAAAAATTGATAATAAACAAGTACGATATTACTGTAAAAAAATTGTTTTACTAAAAGTTATCATAGATCAAACATGACATCTTTAACGTTGCGCTCAAATTTAATTGCAAATTATTGAGTCTGTAAAACGATTTTTACTAACTCCATTTTTCACAAACAAAAATCATAATATTAAATTTGTTAATCCGGTCAAATAATGTAATAAAATATATCAAAATAAATACGCAAATAATTACATAAGATAAATCTTATTACATAGCATTTTTCTAAATTAGACTATTTTGCACCATTTGTTCGAAACAATTTGATTGAATCCCTTTATTTTAATATTTCGTATCAGAGGTCTTTGATTTTTCACCCAACTGTCAAAATCAGTACAATGTTATGGTTATATTTTAGCAATTACCTACACACAGATACTTTCACATAGATAAAAATATTTACAAATTGTAAATTGTTATCAGTATAGTAATATAAAATTAGTCACACGACACACACTTTAGAATCTCGTACTTCACATATTGAATTTCATATTACACACATGTGTTTCGCCATCGCCATGTCACATATTTCGACCATCGTGCTAAGTATATTTATCTATTTATAATCATATACTACTTGTCACTAACGGATTATATAAATCTATATACCAGGTGTTCTAGTACGACTTAACAAATGCAATAACTTTTGTTCTATTAATAATTTTTTACTTTTCTTATTGAATTTTTATACTACAATTTTAGAAAAAATTTAAAATAGCCATTTTGTGAATCTGAGCTTTAGAAAAATATTGGTGCTTAAATCTCTAATAAAGGCTAATCCGTTCATTTTCTACGATGTGTTTAAGTTTGTGAATAATTTAATAATAATATATATTATTTTAATATCATTTTCAACACATAATTTGTGTTTCAAGTTGTGAATCATATATATATTGTCTATCTACATTTAAATTTTCATAAAGTTTGGATGAAAAAAATAAAATAAATTTAAATACGTTTTTGTCACACGTTGGGTAGTTTTTCCCTAAATTTTGGAAAAAATATTGAGAATTTCGAAAAATATCGTCTCTTAAGGTAATCTAGATGCGAATTCCGATTCAAAAAGTTGCTAATCGAAACTTATGGACAAGTAAAGAAACACGGAAAAGTGTACAAAGAAAAAAAACTAGCTTCTTCACTCCACTTAAAATCTGAAAAATGTCAACAATAAGGCGAGAAAATATTACACACCTGATTACTACACGTATAGTCTCGAAACGTGATAACCCGACCCCTGGTCGTAAAACGTTATAGGGTATATAAAGGTGCATCCCAGATATCCTCTAGGGGTAAACACCTGATCCCGTTGCGAGTACCAGACGATCATCGATCGAAATGCCCTCTGTACGCCACTCCCGGATTCTGCGGTTCTCGCCAGAGTTCTCTGTGCCGTGCGCATAGACGTCATTCCGCGTTTCGCCGCC
This sequence comes from Stegophylla sp. TES_Ste_2020, assembly GCA_025469315.1. Taxonomy (NCBI): domain Eukaryota; kingdom Metazoa; phylum Arthropoda; class Insecta; order Hemiptera; family Aphididae; genus Stegophylla; species Stegophylla sp. TES_Ste_2020. The sequence continues at coordinate 43,651 of JAIPRM010000174.1, read as the reverse complement.
ACCTAATCACCCCAAATCCCTGCTGGACATATTTTCGTCAATTCGTTCAACCAACATATACGGTAAGATTTTTCGACGTTTGCGCGCTTAATTAAGGCTTTTATCATAACCGACCCAATTCGGCTCCGTAGGCAACGATGACGTCAATTACTATTTTATTTATCCAAATCACACACTATGACATTATAATTTAAAATAAATAAATTATTTGTAGCAGTATTTTTATTTTATTTTTGTCACCTTCTATATTGTACATTATTGTGTATATTATTACTATTATTATTATATTCTCGATAGTGAAGTAAGCAATAGAAGGGGGTGAGGGCTTGAGTTATATAAACTTGACGGTATTATTATAATTTTCGTTACATTATCAAATTATAATAATGCTGTCAAATTTAGAACTCAAGCCCTCACTCCCACCCTTATTGTGTACTTCACTATTGAGAACATAATAATAATAATAATAATATATACAATAATATACGATAAAGAACGCACCTCCGGCTCCAGAGCCTTGATTGGAGAGGGGCAACTGTCAATTTGCTAATTGGAATCATTATATTTGTTATTATTTATAGATAAATTTTTTTAAATAATACAGGTTCGCTCCCCGGAGCCACCCCTGATAGAAGGTGACAAAAACAATACTGCAATAAATATTAATTTATCATAAGTTATAGTGTGATTTGAAACCCATCAATTATCAAGTTACGTTTTAAATATTTTTCTTGACAACGTTTTCGAGTAGAAATAGTCGAATAACAAAAATCCCATATTGAAATAATCATCCTGTAAATCATTAACTCATTAAGAACAGAGTTTTTTTAACCTTTTTACCATCTCAATACAAATTTTATTATTTTATCGACAATCATTGTAGGAAATTCCGTTTTACATCAGTAAGTAGTTGAAAAGAAATTTCCATTTTCGATTCTTCTTCGGTATAGTTTAGGATATTCATTTTCAACATTTATCTAAGATATACATATATTTTTAATCTATTGTAATATTGCGTTTGAAGTCAGTTCAATCGATTGTCCTTCTTTCGACAATGATAGCATATTTTGATCAGGTTGTGCGAATGAGTTTATTACCCAAGCATTATTTTGTATCGATTTAAATCATCATACGTTGGCAACCCTAAGTAATTGTTAGGTGACCCTCGAGTGGATTGTGAATCCCACGTTGTGAAACACTGATTAGGACCATACTGTACGTCTGTACATATATGTTTATGTATTTTGTAATTTTCATCGACTATAAATAAATAATAAACTTAAGATTTTGACTTTTGACCTATCCTGGTATTGATCGGATACGATAAAATTATAAAACAACTTTGACCACAATGTAATACATAAATGTCAAAGTATTGGAAATTTTTAGTTTATTTTTATTATAACAATGCTTTTAGTTTTAAGTGCTTGTATTTAATACAAATTCAAACAGTAACGTAATTATTCTTCAAACTATTTTTATCATAGGATCATAAAGATCATTTGACCTCTTCAAAATATCTTTGACGAATTTGAGTCATAAGAAATTAGTACACTATAGATTAGAGGACAAAGTAAACTTTTAATAAAACGCAGTTACAGAATTTCGTCCCGTTAGGCGAAAATTAACGATTATAAAATGATAAAAAGTGTACATTCATTATTACAGTTGGCAAGTTTAAAAATATTTTGTTTATTTTGAATTTTAAGCGAAATTACACGCGACTGGAAAGACAGAATGGATATTCGATTATAATAATGGTCAAACGGAATTCGGTTTCAATGTTATATCGATTATTCATTTCATTCTACAATACCATTTTACCTTTTATTTATACTATTAGCTACTGGCACATGGCCACAACCCACAAATGTATAACACGTAACATAACTGGAGCAAAAGAATGCAACCTTTTTCAAAAATCATCATAATTTATATCATATCATTTTATATAAGATGTTATCTATAGATATCTTCTTATTCTAAGGGTTAACGATGGGTTTTACTCATATGAAATTCGTTTCGAAACCGGAATCGGCTGTGCCTGTTGATAATTTGTGGACTACCTACTGGGTAAAGACGAGTATATTTTATAGTTCACAGATAACCAAATTCAGAAATCGTATGTATTGTCACTCTCCCCCTTTCCTGCCATCCACTTAATACCGGATTATCTACTTAAACTTCTAAACCTACTTAACCAGGGTTCTTCAATCCACGGCCTTCGTAGCTATTTTGAATGGCCCGTGAACATATTATATCATAAATATAAATATATTTTCTTCCAATTAAAAAAAATAAAGTATAGACAAGAAAGCCGGACACACTTCGCACCATGGATATTCATCGCTCCTCAGATCAGATACTCTTGGAGGGTGTGTAAATTTTTTAAGCAACGATAAATTAACTCTTCAATAAAAGGATTCTGAACGAAGGAAGTTAATATTATAAAGAACAATAAAAGTTGTCATTTTTCAGAACACCCACAAAGAGTATCTAACCCGAAGTTCAAAGAACATCAATGTTGCGAAATATGTCCAGCTTTCTTGTCTATATTATACTTTACTTAACTTTTATTTACTATACTTTTTTTTATCTAATAAATAAAGGGGAAAAAAAGAAATGAGAGAAAAAAAAGGATTAGAAAAATGGCCAACATTTTTTTTTCACATTTTCAAAATTGCCTTGCGCCAAAATATTTCTTATGTCATTATCTATCTATTTTTAAATTTTCATAAAATTTAGATCAAAAAATGATGATTTTCATGTCATTTTTGTCAAATTTTGAGTAGTTTTTCTAAAAAAATATTGTAGAATTGAGAAATTCAAAAAAATACTTTTCTAAAGTGCCAATTAGAGGAAAATTCGGTTTCAAAAAGTTGCTATTTGAGATTTTTGGACAAGTATTTCTATACGAAAAAGTGTGTATAGAAAATAAATGGAAAAAAAAATAATAAACATCATTGTAAAATCACTAGCTCCTTCACTTCGTTCAGAATCTAAAATATAATTACGACTTTTTAACAATTTTTACATGAACCGTGTACGCGTATATATGAATCCTGGAAAAATGCCAAGGAAAAAATAACAAGTAAAAATATTGTAAAAAAAAGCATAATATTTGTGCTTAAAATTTTTATACTGCCCGCTTACCTCATAACACACTGACAGGTCGTGACATGTCTACGGTCACTACGATTTGCCTACACTCCACCTCTTAAAAAAGTGTCTTTTCCGATAAACTAAAACCACCGGAAACTCAATCTGATGTAGATTTTCTGAACAAAGTGAAAAAGCAAGTGTTTTTACAATGATGTTTATTTTTTATTTATTTTTTTATCTGTGTACACTTTTTCGGATCTACTTGTCCAAAAAACTCAATCAGCAACTTTTTAAAACCGGATTTGTCTCTAGTTGGTATTTTAAAGAGGTAATTTTTTGTTTTTTTTTTTGGGGGGGGGAGTGGACTACCAAAAATTTGACAAAAAAGACTAACAAATCATAATTTTTTGATCTAAACTTGATGAAAATTTAAACACAGATAGACAATAATTTGAAAAATATTTTAACGGAAGAAAATTTTGAAAATGTGAAAAAAAAATTTTGACTTTTTCTAACAATTTTTTTTCATTGTTTTCCTTTTCTTCATTTATTAGATAGAAAAGGGTAAAGTGAAGTATGAAATGAGCCTTATTTTACTTTTATTGTTATTATTTTCAGGTAATATTTTGAAAAATGTCGAGTACTCCCGATGATATGACCTTAAAACAGGTAGAGCATAAAGACCAGGAATTTTCATTCCAAAAACAGAACGAACTGTGCTCGTAAGTACCTAGTGAAAAAAAAATTGTAATTAATATATTTATAGTGTCCCGTCTTGTATGTACCTCTAATATCTCAATCTGAAAACCTTCGATTAAAATACGATGTGCTACAAATCACAACAGCTAAAGGGTACCAAAGTACACATTTTGTGAAAATTTCACATTTTCAACTCTTTTAATGTGCGCAAGGGCAATACAAATTACTTTTTTTGAACAACAAACCTTATTTTTGTTACCAGATATGGATAAATTATTATGTATGTTTTAAGTTATTTTGATCCCATTGACAATAGTCCTAAACCTAAAATTGACTGAGTAACTGCTTTTTGATATTTGAAAATAATTAAATTTTTCGATTTTTCTTATAATATAACACACAAAAATTTAATAAAAGATTGAATTAAATTAAATTACCAAACTAAAATTAAATTAATGATGAAATTTCCTTGCATTATCATATTGTATTATAAGTAGCTACATCTTCGATTGGAATTGTGTTTAGAAGAAAACAGAGAAAATTTTGAACATTTTATAAGACAAAATAAAATAAATAAAATCAATATTTTGTAAAGTAATTATCATTTTATTTCAGAATAAAAATGTTAAAATCTATGAAAAAATCACTCAATACAATTCTTATGTTTTTGGAAAAATCAAAAAAATGTATTTATTTTTAAATTTCAAAAATCTGTAGCTTTGTAAATTTTAGGTTTATGATCATGGTATAAGGATCAAAATGACTGAGAAAAAACTATCCGTATAGGGTGACAAAAGAAAGGGTTGGTATTAAAAAAAAATCTTATTGCGTATGCGCACACCAAGAGTTAAAAAAATATTTTAATCGTTCCATAATGTATATTGCATCATTTTCCAGCTATTTCAGCAAACTGTATTTCAATCTAAGTTTATCAGTCTGAGATATTTAATGGTACCTACATAAAATGATTTTTACCGTATGAAATAATTGTTTATGTTTATTTATAGAAAATCTGCATTGTGTGATGTTACTTTAAAGGCGACCGACGGCGATGGCATACATGTTCAAAAATGCGTATTGGCGTCGAAAAGTATTTATTTTGAAAAAATGTTTACCAGTGGATTCAAAGAGACTGATGAAAAGTTGATTCACATTAAATATGTGAAAAATGGCACATTACAAAATATGATTGATTACATCTACACCGGCAAAATGGTTACCATCAACAATGACAACGTTCAGGTAGACCTACATCAAATTTTTCGTACATAATAATAATATTATGTGATTATCATATTGAAATGAACTTTCTCGTTTCAATAAAACATGTGAAAATGTAGGAATTGTGAATTTTATAGGACTTGTATGACGGGGCTGATCTGTTTCAACTGCACGATGCTCGAAAATTATGCATTGATTATTACATGAAAAACATCAACAACGAAAATTGCTTCGCCATTAAAAACATAGCTGACTCGAGAATGCTAACTGAGTTGTCCAATGAGTGTTTGGAACACGCTCTGGCAAATTTCGAGTTGGTTGAAATATAACTCGCCTATTCAGTAAAATATTAATGTAAACTAAATTTTCAGCTCGATATCTCAAACGGATGATTTTGTGAGTTTAACAATCAAACAAATCACGGAATTAATCAAAAGTGACTATTTGCGCACAGAACAAGAGTATCACGTTAGTGTCTATAATAATAGTGATTAAAACTGCGTATGCAGTGTACAATAATTATGTCCGATATTATTTTATAAATATTATGACTTACGCAATTATTTATTTAAAAACAAACAAACCTGGTTTTTTTATAGGTGTTTGAAGCTATCATGCGTTGGGTAAAGCACGAAGAAAATTCGCGAAAAGATTTCTTGCCAGAATTGATGAGTTTACTCAAATTAGAATTCATTTCACTCACTTATTTTTTCCAAGTTATCAAAACAGATCCGCTGATCAAAACGAATATCAAATGTAAGTGTGTTTAACATAGATAAAAGTAATAATAGTACGCCTTTGTTGAAATGGCAATGCATTTTTAGGCATGGAGCTTCTCGTAAAATCATACGAACAATTCTCCGCTAATGAAGACTTCATATTTGATGACGAATTGAATGACTTCATAATGACCGGTAAACCACGAATGGATCAAAAAGTATGTAACTTTTTATTAAATTTTGTAAATTTTGTTATTGGTCTTTACTGTATTGTATCGATTATAACTATACGTATTATTGTGTTTCCGAAGGGAAAGAATTGCAACAAACGCGAACTACCTCATATCCGTTGTTCGGACCCCAGATTTCCCGGTTACGGTGAAAACGCTATAGATCTTAGTGCATCATTGAGTCGATCGACACTGGATTTTCAAAAAATCGAATGGTCAATGTTGATGAACGAGAAAAATTTTCTCAAAGAGTGGGACGAAGAATGGATTGGCGTGTATGAATCTCGGGATAACAAAAGCCTTTCTGATTGGTGAATGGATTTTTCTACTGCGTCATTATGACGATTTAAATATATTATTTATAAGACACAACATATTTTATGTGATATTTTAAGTACCTATCTATCTATATATACAAGTCCTTCAGTTACTTTAAAATATTATATCCAAGGCAGAGAAGAAGTGAATATTTATTAGGTACTTGAAATACATTTTAATTATTTCGATTTCAATTTTACGCTAAAATTAAAACTATATCCGTTATAAATGTAACTGTTTTTATGCTGAATTATGTATGTTTTCACTATTAGTGTTTTAACGAATAAATAAACAATATATATAAACTCATAATATTATCGCTGTATACGTTTTCGTATTTATTATACTCTAAGAAGATTGTTGGAGTTTTTCAAATTCCAAAGACTCCCTCCATAACTAGCTGTAAACATGGTATACAAAGTGCTTAAGTCAAATATTATATAATTTATAAATTACTATTTGAAGGGAAATAGACACAACAAATAAATATAATCACTTAACTATTAATCATAATATAAATAATTATCATTTAACAGTCAATGGATGATGAAAACAAAGTAATGATTTCCACGAGAACTAAGGTAAATTTTTAATTAATAATATGTTTGATCACCTATAAAAAATGAGCAAAATATTCGATATTATTGTTCTACTCTGATCTATGAATGTGATGTGAACAAGAGCTCTAAATGTAAAGTTAATTATTGAATATAATATTAAATAAATAATATATTATTTTACTTATGTGAATTAGCGTGCAAAAGAAAAATGATAAAAATTTATATTACTTGTATTAAAAGAAGATAAATTAATTTTTAAAATAATACAAATTTTACAGAATTCAAATAAAATATAAAATCTAATGTGCTTTGTTATTTACAGTGTACACTGCACTTATTCAAATTTGAACATAATTAATACAGTGTTACTATATTTTTATATGTACACTGCTTTTTTATTTTTATTGCTTAACATTTGGTCATACTTTTCTTTTATTCTGATTTTTCTCCTTCCCATAATACTTCTAAGTCCTATGTGAGTACACTCTAAACAGATGTTTCATTGCTCGTTCAGAAAGTAACCGAATATTGAGCAATGAAGATCAAAAATCAGTATGACTTATGAAAGTTAGAGTGAAGTAAGATAATGAACTAAAGAAAGAGCAGACTTCTCCACAATGTAGATATCACTGTATTAATAGGCTGAATTTTTCAGGGGGAAGTATGGAGCTTGGTTCGTTTTCACTGTTAAGTTTTTGTTGGGGATATCACTATACCTTTCGATGGATTCAGCAACGTTGGCTTTGTGTTGATTATTTACAAGGCGTTAGAATGATTACATTATGTAATTTACACATCATTTTTCTGTAGTAAAATCATTTGGGCCTTTGTTGAGGAGCTTAAGCATTAGGCTCTTGGACGTTAGCTAATACCGAAGTACGATTTATTTTTATTTTCGGTAGACCTAGAGAACGAAGAACCGCGCCGCCGTATAGATTTTTGTCTATTTTGTAATACATATAACCTTTTTTTTCGTTTTACTTGCGTACTTGCCATTATACTTATCTAGAATTTATTTGTATCCGACGAAAAATAAAGGCACATATAGCTACACGAGTTTAGAGGGGGAATGGTAAATTGGGTCCCAAATAACCTTATCTCGGTAAATTGGATCCCGGGGAAAAAAAGCCGGACATACTTCGCACGATGGGCGTTCTTCGCACGACGGGTGGTATTCTCTTGATGGGCGTATTAAATTTTAAAGAAACAATAAATCATTTCTTCAGTAAAACGATTCTGAACAAAGGAAGTTAATAATATAAGAAAAAAAAATGTTCGAAAAATGTCCAAAATTTTTTTTCACATTTTCAAAATTTTCTTACACCAAAATCTTTTTTATAGGATTTTCTATCTATGTTTAAATTTTCATAAAATTCTGATCAAAAAATGATGATTTTCGAGTTGTTTTTGTCAAATCTTGGGTAGTTTTTTCAAAAAAAATATTGAAGAATTGAGAAATTCAAAAAATGACCTCTTTAAAATACAATCTAGCAGCGAATCGGGTTTCAAAAAGTTATTGATCGTAACTTTTGGACAAGTATTTCTATACGAAAAGTTGTACACAGAAAAAAAAATAAAAAAATTAAAAAAAATAATAAACATCATAGTAAAAACACTAGCTTCTTCACTTCGTTCAGAATCTAAAATGCCGTCTGTGCAGTAATCGGTATAAGTGAGAAGGAAATTTAATTTATATTTGTTAGAGTTTCAAAAATCGAAAAATGACCTCTCTAAAGTACCATCTCAGGAACATTACCTTTCAGAAAAGATGCTACACAAAAAATATTTATAAAAAATGACATCTCTATTATTATCAGCGTCAATTATACTTGAATGATAATTTCTTTTTTTTGATAATATATAATATGTATAATAAACATTATCAAAAAAAAGAAAAATATATAATATATAATAATTATTTGTTTGTAATGTTTGATTATCCATCGGTGCGTAGAATTCATTGATGTCCGTAAGTAGGTAAGTAGGTTTATAGCCGGGACCCAATTTACCTACCACTTTTTTATACCCGGGACTCAATTTACCGCTTTCAAAGGGTACCCAAATTTTCGCGGACCCAATTTATCTAGCTCCATTTAGAGTACACTAAATAATAATATTATTATTATACTATTAATAAAATATGACCGTTAACGCTGTACACCCTGACGATATATATTTATATCAAAAGTATTGTAATCACCACAGACACATCTATATAATGCATATTGTAAGTTGTTAAAAGAACAGTTCTGTAATTTTGTCACTTACAAAATTTAGAGATAACTATGAAAAGATTGTTGTGCCGGCCACTGAATTATGTCTTAAATAGGTTGTATCGGTTAACCAGTTAAACGCAAAATATAATCAAATAACTTTTCGGAGAAATTCAAGGAGATAGAAGATTGGATATACAAGAAGAAAATTTCATACCTGGGCGATTGTAAATTCGGCCCGTGTTTTTTTCAGGTAAAAATGATTTAGGTGTAAACTCGGCACGGGGTTTTTTCAGGTAAAAATGATTGACGAGTAAATTCGGCCCGAATAAAAATGTACATTTAATTTTCATTTTTCTTATAATATTTTTGAGAACCATTTAGCATTACTCAGAGGACACTATAACGAGGCGATTCTCATTATCCTTCAAAAATTATTTTCATTTTTATATTATTATTCATAGTATTGTTGTTTTACAACAATGTTGTAATACACACCTATCAGCCAAATAACTTTATTGAAAGAATTTCTAGGACAATCAAAAATCAAACTATTAAAGAATTATCTTTTTTTTTTATTATTTGAAAATGATCTTTCTTCATTTTATAATTAAGCTATAACTGCTTGTGGAATATGTTTTACATTTTTAAATCTACCAGCAATTGTTACCTAAGCCGAAAGATCTTTTTCTAAATTGAAGTTAATAAAAAACTACCTCTGAAACTCTTTTCTTCAAGACAAGATTATTCGGTATAAGTGTAATATATTGAAAGATCAAGAACAAAATAATTGGATTTTAAATAAATAATTTCTGACTTTGCTAACATGAAATGTCGAAAAAAAATTTTTTTAGTAAGTGCAATTAATATCTCATAATGTTATACATAAATGTAAATATGCAGTGACGGTGCGAAGGGTGTTTATTTGAATCACGTGATTCATCATCATTTTAGGGGTTGGGTGAGATGTTCAAGATCAGGATGACTGAACAATATTGCATTGGAAGTGAAAAGTAAAATAATATTCACATAGGCTATTATTAGGCTTATTATTAGCATTATATACTTATAGATAGGGAGGGGATAGATGCTTTATAGGTTCATGAGCTCTAAAAAATTCAAACTCTTAATTTTTTAAACCAAATTGCACCCAATGGGTGGGTGGTCAGAGGATAATTTTCAGTCATGGTGATTCGAGTAAAAAAAACATCGCTGCCACTGTAAATATGTGTATTTATTTATATTTATGTATAATATAGTACACACCAATGCTTGAGTAGTTAACACATTTATAAAATTTGATTAATATTATTTTTAAGTTATACCTAGTAAATAAAAAATTTGTTTTTGTATTATTTTCTCTTTAAAGTTATCTCTATAATCTATACAAGCGATTCTCAAACTGGGGTCACAACAAGTTTTCTAGGGTCGCCATTACATCAAATATCTAATGTTTTTTTATTAGTATCATCATGATAATCTTTATTGAGCACTACAATTAATCAAAATTTTGGATTGCTGATCAAGTATTTAATATTTTAATATTAATGTAATTATTTGTCGCTACTTTTTAATCCTATCATAATACTAGGGTCGCTCAAAATATTGGTAACATTATAGGGGGTCGGGGTCTCAAAAAGTTTGAGAACCGCTGGTCTATACTACTGGTAACCTTATGAGAGGTGAGAGAGGTAGCATAAGGAAATAATTGATACACTTAAACATTAATTCTTTTAATTGTTTGGAGATTTTTTTGCAACGAGGTTCTCTCAAAATATAGTTGCGGCACTGGAAATAGTGTAGGTATACTGGAGACCTTCGATATTTGTTTACGGTGACTGGGTGGACAATGTGCTATGCGTATTGACACACCGAGTAACACAAAACTGTTGGTGAGAAGGAGGGATAGAAACGTATTACGTGATGGAAGAGGGAGAAGAACCGTTTTATAAAATTGTATTTGTACGGGTGGTGGTGATCTTTTACGTTATGATTTATTTTACAATAACCGGAGAACAGAACCTGTGGCTTTTATGACACAACCTGCAGTTTTTTTCCCGAAAAAAAATTAAATCGTTTTGATCATGACGTAAGTCAAAGAATTTTATTATTAATTCATTCAAAACTATAATATAGCATAGTGGCACATAATAATAATTGACTCGACCGGCAGTGCATACGGCGGCCGAGAGACCGCGCGCCTCGCACGACGCCGCCACCGTCGAAACCATAGCGACAAAACGTGGGCCGCGGCAGCAGCAACGGCAGTAACGCCCGCCAATTATTTACCTACTCGCTTTGTCATTTCGCATTTGCCCGCGGGACGTCGGCGCGGGTGTCGCCCGACGTTGGTTAGCGGCACGTTCGCCGTGTCCGCGTGGCGGCGGCGGCGGCGGTGGTGGCAGCGAGCGCTACGGGTTTTTCCGCAATGCGCACGCTCGTGCCGACGCGCGGCGTCGTCGTCGTATCGCGCGCGACCCGCGTCTCGATCCACTCTCGCCGTCGTCAGATCAATAATTTCTGCAAACATCCCAGCTGGCGCGGCGACGGTGGTGTTTCTCGCGTGTGCGCGCGCGCGCGCGCGTCCTCACCGCGTGTGTTGCTGCTGGCTCGTGGGCGCTCGGGGGATTTTCACGCCGGGGAGGACGCAAATAATGAGAGCGCACGGACAAGGACGGTGTATAAAATGGTATAAAATTAACGGGGGGTCCGCGCGCGTTGAAACCCCGGAACCAGAACGAACGAACGCCGCGCGCGCGGGGAGAAAAAACGTACCTACCGCGAAAGCGACGTTCGTCACAAAAATCACCCCCACCCTGCGCGGAGGACCTGCTGCGCCCTTCGCCCCGTACCACACGACAAAGAACGACAAATAATAATAATAATATTAATAAAAAACACAATCTTTTGGCACACGGGAAACCGCCGCCGACTCTCTCTCCGGCAGCGCACAACCCCCGCCCTTCTTTTATCATCACCCCGTACGCACGCGACCTCTTCGCATAGTGTGCGTGTGCGTGTGTGCGTACCAGTGTGTGTGTGTGTGTGTGTGTGTGTGTGTGTGTGTACGGTGTCTCTGTAGTGCGCAGAGAAAGACTCCCGTTGCCGCTGTAGGTATTTAATATACATGTAACGCGCACTATACTCGTAATTTACACAATAGTCGCGCAAGAGACAAGTGGTGTGAGCCGCCACCGCCACCGACTCGCCACCACCGCCGCCGCCGCCGCCGTCGTCGTCGCTACCTACCACCGCTGCGTTTTGTCTCGCACGCACACTCTTAATTTTTTTTCGTCTTCTGTCGCGCTATCCGTTTTTGTAATTATTACTAATACTATTATTATTACTATTATTACCGTTATTATTATTGTTTTTATCATTATATTACAAAAATATCATTACCTATTATTATAATTTTTTTTTCTATTAATTATTATTATTTGAAAAATCTCATTCGAAATACCGTAAACCATGATCTCCGTATTATTAACGCCCTGTGTTCGCGTCGTCCTCGTCGTTTTAGCATTGTTCATAAGTATTGCGTCCTGTCAGACACCTTCGGTTTCTTACCACCACGAATCGAGTAAGTACCTATCTGCACGGCATTATAACAATAACAATTTCTGACGTCTATGATGTGTGTTAATACCTACTCATCCATTTACTACCCCTATGGACGTGAAAAACCGTGTTTCGCCACCAGTCAACCAATAGATTCGGTGTACACAAACCTTGGATTATTTATTCAAAATACACCGACTCATTTAATTTGTATTTTTCGGTCTTGTCGAGAATTATAACATTTTCTATGCATATTTAACAAACGAAATCACTGTTGATGGTGTCATTCATTATTTTGAATTTAACAGCTATTTTGGTTTTACAGGCATTAAGAGTCATTTTATATTAATTATCAAAATTAGCTTATTAAATTATTGTGCAAATTTTTAAAACTATGTTTAAAATGAAATGTCTAGTTTTGGCTAGAATTCAGCACAGGTATATTTAAGATACCTGTGCACTGTACTGTGTTGAATATAATTTTGTTTATAAAACTTGAAATGTTACCAATATTAAAATTTATATAAAATGACATTATTTGTATTGATGAGTAGGTTTTGCTTTTTTAAAACAAAAAATAATAAATTTGATAAATTTTTAAAATTTCAAATTGGTATTCATTAGGTATTATATCTTTGATATTGCAAATAATTGACATTTTTCATACATAAAACTTACATTTAAGTTACATTAAATTATTTCAACTAGACTTTTTGATTTTTACTTAAAATAATGTTTTATTAACATTCATAATTAATCGTTATTGAATATTATAGTTTACATCGAACCTCAAACTTCATATGGATCCTATGTGGTTGAAGACATTTCTAAGCATTCAAATAAAGTGAGTTAATTTTTAATAAATTTATTAGGTATAATATTCTATTTTACCCATTTTTTTACTAACATTGAGTTAAACATTTTAGGAACAAGGGTCTCGTGATCATCAATCAAATCCACCTCAGTAAGTTGATTTTTTAATTTTTACACCTTTTGTTATTTAGTTTGTCTATTAAAGTGTAGATTCTTAAATTTTTTTAAATAAATTTATATATATTTTTTAATTTTTTATATTTAGTCAACAGGTTGACCTACATTTTTGTATGTGTAGTGTACTCTATGTTTAAAGATAGTCTCAAAATGATTAATTTATTATGTAAATAATCAATTATGCATTGATTTAGATTACTAGCATATTTCTTTTTGGTTACGAGCGAAGCGAAGAAGCTAGTTTTTCCACAATGATGTTAATTTGTTTTTTCTTCAAACACTTCTTTGTATGGAAATACTTATCCCAAAGTTTCAACCAACAATTTTTTGCAACCGGATATACCTCTTAGATCAGTGTTTCTCAACCTTTTTCCTGTGTTGACCCCCAAATTAGATATCCAATTATTATCAACCCCTAAATATATTTTAGATTCTGAAGGAAGTGATGTTTTTTTTTCTATACACACTTTTTCGTATAGAAATATTATTTCAAAAGTCTCAACCAGGAACTTTTTAAAACCGTATTTGCCTCTAGTTGGTACTTTAGAAAGGTTATTTTTTTTTGTATGTCACAATTCTTATTTTTTTTTTTTTGGGGGGGGGAAGGAACTGCCCAAAATTTGACAAAAAAGACACGTAACAGTCATTTTTTTATCCAAACTTTATAAAAATTCAAACATAGATATATAATAATAAGAGAAACATTTTGGCACAAGAAAATGTTGAAATTGTAAAAAAAAAAGTTTGAATATTTTTCTAATACTTTTTTTTATTAATTATTTATTTCTTTTATTTATTTATTAGATAAAAAAAAGTAAAGTTAAGTAAGAAAGGCGGATGTACTTTGCACCACGGATATTCTTCACGCTTCAGTTCAAATACTCTTGATAGATGTGTTGAAAATGATGTCTATTATTGTTCTTTATATTATTCTTTCGTTCAGAATTGTGTAGTGTACCACCGGTAAAAGTGATACAAGACACCGTCAACGAACACTTGGTACAATCTTCCTCTATGGAAGAATTGATAAATTATTTCTTTAAGATTTTGTATGCCCACCAAGAGTATCTGACCCGAGCAACAAAGTATGCCCGGTTTGTAATAATTATAATATATGTAAAAAATTCAAATATTTAGAATCATCCTTAAATTAATATGGCTTGGTAGTTAGTCATTGTTGTTAATCTGAAATGATTTTGTCAATCTTTGGTTTAATAGAATTTGTTAAAGAAATTTCCATTCAGTTTTCCCATTTTATTTAGTATTTCTTTAAAATTCCACAAACCCATCAAGAGTATCTGACCCAAAGAGCGAAGAATATCTGTAGTGTGAAGTATGTCCGGTTGTTTTAATTCAACTGTGACATTTATAAGTATCAGTTTGGCTATCAGTGTAGGTAAATATTTGGTTGTTTAACATATTTCCTGATATTTTTTAGGTGGAATTTACCTTTGTACCTCGTTTTACCTAACATGTACTTATGTATATTTAACAGATTTTGACTATACTTATGATTCTTATTATTTTATTTTTAGAAATGAGGCTAAAGACCCTAATATGATACGTATTAATATCAATACTGGTCCTCATCCTCCAGAAGCTGATGAACTTCAACCAGACACACCTCTTAGGTATGGTTTTAACAATAATATATTTGTTATAAATGATATGTGTATGAGACTAATACTAAAATGTATTATATAAAATGAAGTCAAATTTATTATCAATAAATTACTACACAAATCATATACTATAAATAGTTGTGCAATTAAAATTGTAGAGTAACCCAAAATGATATTTTGACCATAAGTTACTATTCTTGGCTTTTAATATATTAAATGTATTTGTTTTAGGCCAGATGAAATATATTATTTTGCTCCAAAGTATCCACAAAATAACAAAAGTTCTATTGTAGGTCAGAGGATAGATATAACAATGTTTGAAGATTTCCTTAATACTACACCGGTAAAAACAAATAAAAATTGTAAAAGATTGAATACTGTATTATATAACTCCAAGTAATTTGTTTATTAATTAAATAATTTGACATTTTTAGGTTAGACACCGAAATCGTTTAGACTATTACAAGATTCCTTATTTAAATAATCTCATATTACCATTGAGAGCAACATTTTCAACAGCAATCTCGTTATTCAATCCTTACTCTGAAGTTTTACAAGTTTGTCTAACATCTAGTATTAAAATAAATATAACTGTTTGATTTTTCTTTTTTTTTTTATTATTATTCAATTTACTTATAGATTTTAAAAGTATTTGGTGGTGGACCCGGATTTCGATTAAGTCTGCCATCTGGTCGAATGGAAGATCGTAGAAATATTTGGGACATCATGCCATATCAAACAAAACCTTTCATTCGTTTCACATTTTCAGAAAAAACAAAGAAAACTTATTCTACAAAAATAGGGTTAGTAATAATTGTCAGCTTTTAAAATATGTATATGTATTTAAATATGTTTTATTTTTATAAATAGGTTATTTTTAAGTAATCGTGAATACATAAATGTGCCTATAAACATTGTGATGATGTCGAAGCCAGGTCTTTATAGCTCAGAACATATAATTGATTTTGGTGTTGCAAGTAGAAATGGTTTAGTTACATCAAAATCTCTTAACTTATGTAATTCAGCAAAATCTACTATAATTGTTCAGGTATGGTATTAAATATAGCATTTAAATTATTTATAAAATACTGCACATCATTATCATTATATTTATGTATATTTTTAAGAATGTGACATCCGATTCTCACTTTGTGACTGTGGATTTTCCTCATGAAGTAGAAGTACCTCCACAGTCGTGTACAGCAGGCCAAGTTGCTTATATTAGTTATCATTGTAAGGGCTGTATTTTATGTTAAATGTCATATTATTTATTATTTTCATAATTTATCATAGTACTGAACAACATTGTTTTATTCACTTAGGGGATTATGTTGGATATTCATATGGTGAAACACACTGTGGAAAATTAACTGTTAAAAGCAATAAAGGCAACGAGTTAAATATACCATACCATGGCAGAACGCTAGAAGGAGATTTGGTGTATGAAGAGCAATCATTACATTTTGTGATGTCAAAAGCAATTCATCTTACAAGCATTATTAAGACTTTTTCATTACTAAATAATTTCTCATCTACTCCAGTTGCAATTTCTCAAATAAAAATTCCGAAAAATGCCACACAGTTTTTTAAAGTAATTATACTGATCTGATCAGTTAAAGTGTTAACTTTATGTTGTTTAAATTTAAAATCTAGTTATTTGTTGCACTTTACAATATAATTTTATTTTTCAGATAAGAGATTTTAGCCCTGTAGTCTTAAAACCTGGTCAAAATAGAACATTATTTCGTGTTGGATATGTAAATAACCAAACCAATACTAAAACAGATATCACATCATACTTAGAATTTAAAACCAATGCCTCAGATTTTACTATTCCATTGATGGTATATAATGGTCTACTCACACAGGTATGTGTACGATCTAGGCTTTAATATAATGTCTAGTATTTATTTATATATAATACATTAACCACGTTTACATGGTTCACTTTGGATGAATTATTAAAGGGAATTTAAAATGAGCAGTGTAAATATGAAATCATTAAAAATGACCATTCATATTAAACGGTTAAAGAAGTTGGACCAAGTTTAAAACTTTTGTTTACTTTTAGTGAACAATTTTATTGTTGAATCATCAAAATTGAATTTTGTAAACACTGTTTTCATATTCAGTATTAGTAAATTAAGAAAATACATGGGTTTTATTTTTTAGATTCTAAACGAAGTGAAGAAGCAAGCTAGTGTTTTTACAGTGATGTTTATATATTTTTTTTTTAATTTAAATTTAAATTTTTTTTTGTGAACACTCTTTGGTATATCTACTTGTCCAAAAGTTTCGATCAGCAATTTTTTGAAACCGAATTTGCCTCTAGTTGATACCTTAGAGAGGTCATTTTTTGAAAATCTCAATTATTTAATTTTTTTTTTTTTTTTAACTACCCAAAATTTTACAAAAAAGACTCGGTAACCATCATCTTTTGATCCAAACTTAATAAAAATTTAAACATAGACAGATAATATTATGAGAAACATTTTGGCACAAGACAATTTTGAAAATATAAAAAAAAAATTTTAGTCATTTTTCTAACATTTTTTTTTTCATTAGTTTTCTTTTTCTATTTAGATAAAATAAAGGAAAGTAAAATAAAATAAAGTATAGACAAAAAATCCGGACATTCTTTACACAACGGATATTTTTTGCTCTTCATGTCAAATATTCTTGGTGAGCATGTTGAAAATGACGACTATTATTGTTCTTTATATCAGCGTTTCCCAAACTTTTTCTCTGCCAGACCCCTTAAGATAATAAAAATGATCACGGACCCCTTAATCTAAATAAAAATTAAAAACAATAATAATATTGGTTGTTTGACCGATGCAGTCGGTCTGTTTCTTATCTAAATTGCTTTTCAACGATAACTATTTCGACAATATATTATCAACTTTATTTTCCATATAATACAAATATTACATCAGTATTTTAACTTTTATAGATAGGTATTTTATAAATTTTTAATTAAAATTTGCGAACCCCCTCCAGTATATGTGCAGACCTCTAGGGTCCCGTGGACCACAGTTTGGGAAACACTGCTTTATATTATTAACTTCATTCATTCAGAATCGTCTAATTGAAAAAATGATTTATCATTTCTTTAAAATTCTACATGCCCACCAAGAGTGTCTGACCCGAAGAGCATAGAATATCGGTGGTGCGAAGTATGTCTGGCTTTCTTGTTGTCTATACTTTACTTTACTTTATTTTTTAACAGTTCATTATGATGACTATTATAGTAGGTGGCCATCTACAATGAACTATGTAAACGTTTTGTTCATTTTCGATGATTCATTGAAGATGATTATTTGGAATGAACTGTGTAAATGCCACTATAAATATATCAATCAAATGTTAATAAATAAAAATATTTTTATTTCATATTAGGTTTTGCCAGCTACAAATGTTATCACATTGCCGCCAATAAGAATCAGTTCACCTCGTCATACTTATATTGTAGTTGCCAATGAAAACCCTGTAGCTATAATGATTAAGGATTGGGGTACAACATATACACCACATGTTTCACTAAATTTGGTTGAAATTGGAAAATTCAATTCGTCAATGCGTCGTAATAGTGCAGATAGTTGGTCACGACCAATGATACGGGATGATCAAATACCTGCTGTTAGTATTTTGCTTTTAATTGAACTAATCAGTTATTTTTATTTTATAAATTTTATATGAATTTATAGCCTGTCAATTTACCTGTTAAACACTATGCTATATTTCAATTGTTGGTGTCTACACCAAACCCAGATCAAAATTTAACTGTTAAAATATGGATTCAAACTCAACATCAACATTACAGTATACCATTAAAAGTATCTGTGTTCGATAAAAACTTGCAAGTTATAGCTGAACCATTAGCATTTGAGAATTGTCATCCAGTAAGTGTTTGGTTATTGATCTTGAGTAATCATTATATTTAAGTTATATTCTTTAATTTAATGAAAACTTGACATATTAGGGAGCTGTTTGTACTGCTGAAGTAAATGTTATGTCTTGGTTAGACAGAACTTTGGCATTAACATCAGTAACTAGTGAATTTGTTAGTGAGAATGTGAGGTTCGTTCCCACAAGACCATCCCTCATACAACCCCAAATGGTTTCCTTAGTTGGACACATTGAATGGATTCCAGCACACCACAAAAATTCTTCGGGTTGGATAGGATTGTTTAGTAAAACGGGTATGTAATGTATTGCACATTCAAAACTTTATTTTCATACCTTTGATTTTATAGATAGAGGATTGTGGTTAAGTAGTCTGAATTTATTAAATTCTTCGGAAACTAGTTATATGGATTTTTCATGGTTTTATCGTCGAATGGGTAAATATTATGCAGAAGAAGACAATCGCACTCTAAGACATCAGTTTACGTTAGAGACTGGCAAGTACATTTTCTAATATATATAGATAGTATTTAGATAAAGCCATTTTTGACTCATTTAAAACAGCAAACACCCAAAGTGGATAAATGTTTCATTTTATTTTTTATTGTAAACAAATAAACAATCTTATATAGGTGGTACTGAAACATGTCAATTTAGTGTGCATCTTCATTTGAAATGGCCAAAATTTATTCAAGAACCTGGTGAAAATCGTCAGCAGACTACATTTGAGTTGCCAACCATGGAGGTTAAAGGCAAACCGTATTATCAAAAAATCTTAATTAAAAATACATTTCACACACAAAATATATCATTGCATTTAGCCATGTATCCCCATCCATATTGGTGTAATATCACTGAGTTTATAGATCTTTTTGAACATGAGTATGAGCTTGCATTTATTAATAAAATTATAATGTATTAAATATTATTACTGAAATATGTTTAGGGTTAACTCTTTGTTGATATCACGAGACGATTGGGAGTTGGTGTTAAACAATTCTAGTCCTCATCGAAAAAACGTATTAAATGTAAAAAATACTGCGTATCATCCACATAAGAAAACAATGATATTTGTTTTACCACCACAAAAGGAACTTGAAGTGTTAGTAAGGTTTCAACCAAAAAAACCTGGTGTTAGTACATCAATACTTTTTGTCAGGTAAAATAACTCTGGTCACAATGAATCTTTGATGTTATTATAAAATATGAATTGTTCTGTAATTTATTAATGTTTTTCAGAAATGACGTGTCTATTCTAGAAAGTATTTTACTAAAAGGAATGGGAGCTTATCCTGTACTATCATTTGGATCCAAAAGAAAATTACCTCCATTAATTTTTGATTTGGAATCTAATCCGATGATTGATCTTATGTGTAGTAAAAGTATGTGGTTTTAAACTGTATTGTTTTACATTTGCACGCATGTAAATATAGTGAAGTATTAGTAATTTAGTAAAGGTATTATCAAATTATTGAACAATTTCAAAAATTTAGTTTTTGAAGAAAAATAGTATCAATTATAAATAGGTATAATTCAACCATACATATTTGAATATTGATGCATTTTATTATTGTACCTATTTGTAATTAATATTATTGCTTGTGTCAATAGCTATAAAAATACAGCTAGATTTTTAAGACTGTATCATAGGCATATTTGGTCACAACCTTTATTGTGATCACAATATCTTAAATCGAAGTTAGTTAACAATATTTTAATTGTTTTTTAATTTTTTAAATTTAATTTTTGTGCTTTTAAATATCATAAGCTATGCACACAAATAAATAATTTCATGTTTAAAGAATAAAATTTGGAATTATATTTTAAGATTTTGTAAAATAGCTTATAATTTAATTGTTCAAAAAATGTATACTTTACAATTTATTTAACTGTTATCTATTTTTATTACATTTTTCAAATTTGATTTTAAGATATTTTTACAACAATAATGCTAGCAAAGTAACAATTATAGTTATTTTTGAATGTGATTAATTTTAAACCCTCCTATTTAACAGTTTAACAATATATAAGCATTAAGTAATAAATTCATGGAAATAACAATATACCATATTTATATACAGATTATTATGAAATTATCAGAATATAGGTATAGGTATTGATTTAAAAATTATTTTTCTGAACATTTTAGTTTTGGATGTTATGCATCTAATAAAAGTTACTAAATCAATGGAAATGTTTTATTTTGCTTTTTTTTCCTATAATTATTCACTCTTCGAGTTATAAATACATTTATTTATCATATTATTTTTACATTGGTTATAAATACATTATATTTAGTCTGTACATTATTTGAATTTTGAGAATTTGAAAACCATTGTTATTACGCATTAAAAGAATAAAAAAAAGCTATTTGTGCAAATAAAACATAAAAATGTATTTAATTTTTAGATAAAAGTGTGTTACCATCAGAAACCAGAATATTTTTAATAAAGAATCCCGGCAAACATACAGTTAGGATCACTTCAATGATGATAAACAGTGAACTTTGCAGTGGTTATGGTTTTAGAATTTTAGATTGCAGAAAATTTTTTCTTTTACCTAATCAATCTAGAGAAGTATGATGTGCATAAGATTTATAACTCTCAATCAAAGTTTTAGAAGATGAATTTTCTTTATTAGGTTTCTGTAGAATTCACAGCTGACTTCACTTTGAGATCGGTTGTTCGTCAGCTTGAAATTACTACTGAAGAAACAATTGGGTCAGACACCACTGGTCGTATATTCATATATCAACTTTGGGGTATTGTGCCACCAGAATGGGAATTATGTAAAAACAAATATACATGGCAAGAGTTTCGTCGAGGAGATAACTGGGTCAGACCAGAATTGGAATCATCAATTGGTCAAGTTATACTTCTTGCTGCTGGGGTACTCATGGTGGTTGCTTGGATTGTATCAATAGCAGCTGTTCATACCATAGATAAAGATTTTTTATCCAAAAACCTTGGTCCTCCATGTGTTGGTGCTCATGGAAAACGAGCATTTCAGACTGTGTCTGTACCATTTTCAAATTCTAAGAAAACCGAATTCAAGTTAGTATTGATACATATATATTATCATATTACATGTTTGAAGGGAAAACATCCATTTATTAATGTGCTAACTGCTAAGTATACAATGTATACATATTCAAATAAACGTTAAATTCTATTAACTTTCATTTGAAGTTGTTAACTAACGATGGAAAATTAAAAATCAAGAAAAAATTATTTTATTAACAGAAAAAAATAAATAAATACATTAATTCTAGACTTTGAAAAGTGTCAACGAGTTTCTGTATTTTTCATATAAAATTTAATTACTTTTATTCTTAATATTTTTAAATTCAATAGGAGTTCTAAGCACAAAGAAGGCAATGAAGAAAAACGCGTTGAGATATTACCTGATCCAATATCTTTGGGTATATCTCAAAGTGAAAACAGTTATGTTAAGCCTTCAGACTCTACACCTATTTGGAGCTTTATGTTACGTGAAATAGAACCAGAACCTGAACCAGAACAAGTGAATGTTTTCTTATACATTATCTTGCTTCCTCTATAATTTTAATGATGATGTTTTATTTTCAGAAACCTGAAAAAGATCGAAGCAGATCACATTTGCTTGACAATCATCCAAAAGAAAAAACTAAAAGGCGTTATCTAAGTCAAGCTGTGTCAGAAACTGATGCTAGTCAAAAATACAATGTTTCTCAATGGCACAGTGCAAGAAATAGGTATTGGTTGTAAATATTTAATTATTTCTGAATGTATTTTGTTTTAGTATTTTTTATCAAAAGAATAATTCAAAATTAAAATTGAAGTAGAAAGAAATCTTTATGAGTATAAGTATTACACATTTATTGTTAACTACACATTTATTCAGAAGCCTCTCTAAATAGAAATTATTTTTAATAATTGGTGAAATTTTCAAATTTTTAGCCACCACTTATTTAAATTTTGACATTAAAATTAATTGCCTGAAATACTTGTAAAAACAGTTTTCAATTTTTATTAAAATTTTTCTTCACATTTAAAAAAAAAAAAAAAAACTTAATCATTTCTAAAGATGCTTTCCCAAAATTACCAAGTAGAAAAAATATATGATCTGTAATGAGGCTGAATATAACTTTTAAACCATTTTTTCTATCCAAAAATATTAAACATACATAAAAAGAAACACTTTGGAAAACCAATACATTTGCTTTTCTCAAAGTTTAACATTAAATATGACTGATATGTATATTGTAGTTTTATAATGATGTCTTTTTACTAATTTTTATAGATCGCCTGCACTTCCAATAACAGATTTTCAGTCAAATAAGAATTCTAAAATTGATGAAGGAAAGTTTGAAATTGAAAATCGTAGACGTGCTGAAAAATTATTAAAAAAACAATATGGATTAAAACCTGTGGACAGTTGGAGAAAGCATAAGAAAGCTCTTAATGCTGCAAAGTATTATGAAGAACTTCCATTGATGACAGAGAAATTAAATTCAATTCAAGAACCAAAAGTCCCAATTGAAACAAAACCAGAACCTAAAATTGTAAAAACCGTTAAAAGCAATAAAAAAATTTCTATTAGTCTTCCAGTAATAAAGCAAGTTAACATTCCTGAATTGCCTGTAACTATTTTAAACTCCTCAGTTGAAATTGTAAAGAAACCTGTAGCTTCTGTTGCACCATATCAAATTGTTCTTCCTAAACAGCCAATTGTACAACCAGAACGAGTAGTTGAAAAGTGTAATATTGCAAAATCAAAACCAATACCGACCAAAATTGAAAAAGAATCTTCAACAATGAGGCCAGTGATATCAAAGAAATTGATAAGTGATGATGATGGACTATTAGCAGAATATAAGTGTATGAAAAAAAAAAATAAAACTGAAAGGAAATCTTCGTTGCCTCCCACTACACCTCCAGTAGTATCGCCAGTATTACCACTAGTAACACCTCCTATAGTTGTTAAACCAAAGGTACAATCAGTCGAAAGAATCAATTCGTCTGAGATAATAAAACAAAAGATACAAACAATCGAAAAATTCAGTTCCCCTGAGATAGTAAAACCAAAGGTACAAACAATCGAAAAATTCAGTTCCCCTGAGATAATAAAACCAAAGGTACAATCAGTCGAAAAATTTAATACGCCTGAGACAATAAAACCAAAGGTACAAGCAGTCGAAAAATTCAATTCGCCTGATATAATAAAACCAAAGGTACAATCAATTGAAAGATTAAATTCGTCTGAGATAATAAAACCAAAGGTACAATCATTTGAAAAATTCAATTCGTCTGACATAATTAAACCAAAGGTTCAAACTTTAGAGAGGTGTAATTCACCAGAGGTCACAAAACCAAAGGTTCAAGCTATAGAAAGATTTAATACACCAGAAGTGGTAAAACCCAAGGTTCAATCTGTGGAAAGAAGTAATTCGCCCGAAATTGTAAAAACTAAAGTTCAAACTTCAGAAGGATGTGATTTTCAAGAAGTAATAAAATTGAAGGTTCAAACTACTGAAAAATTGGATTTGTTGGAAATAAAGGAACAAGATGAAGTAATTGATACAGTTGCAGAAAAAGAAAAGAAAGAAATCTCACCATTGAACTTTCCTCCGACAGATCAAAATTCTGATGCTGAGAATATCTCTGTATTAATAAGAGGCTCTGACAAAAATCATGTAGACCTTTCGCCCACTTTAACTAATAAGCATGGTAATTAGATTATTACAGTTTATATTGATTAGATAAAAATATCAATATTAGTATTACAGGGTGCCCCAGTGAGGTTTGACAAATACAATAACTTTTGTTCAATTAAATTTCAATATTTTTAGATTCTGAATGAAGTGAAGAAGCTAGTGTTTTTACAATGATGTTTATTTTTTAATTTTTTTTTTTTCTGTGTACAACTTTTTGTATAGAAATACTTGTCCAAAAGTTTCAATCAATAACTTTTTGAAACCGGATTTTCCTCTAGATTGTACTTTAGAGAAGTCATTTTTTGAATTTCTCAATTCTTCAATTTTTTTTTTTGGAAAAAAC
>JAIPRM010000174.1:0-18372 GCA_025469315.1 Stegophylla sp. TES_Ste_2020 | reverse complement strand
TTATATTATTAACTTCCTTCGTTCAGAATCGTTTTACTGAAGAAATGATTTATCGTTTCTTTAAAATTTAATACGCCTGTCAAGAGAATACCACCCGTCGTGCGAAGTATGTTTGGCTTTTTTTTTGTATATATATATATATATATATATATATATATATATATAATTTATGTTACAGTTTTAGAAAAATGCAAAATAGCCATTTCATTTACCTAATTTTTAGAAAAATTGTAATAAAATGTTTTAAAGTTTAGTAATTTGTTCATTATATTTTTAAAGCTTTTAAAAATGTAAATTAATTATCACACAATTATTCACATCTTTGAAAATTTTCTAAAAATAAGGTTTATATTATGGCTAAATCAAAGTTTTTCTAAAATTGTAGTATAAAATTTCAAATTTAGATCCTAAAGAAAAAATAATAATACTGTAATACTGTAGCTCAATGATGTAGTAATAACTATTATTTATTAATATGTCACTGCATTTGTCAAATTCTACTGGGATAACCTATTCAGTAAGAATTAAATTCTTTTTGTTTTACAAAATAAATAGATAACATATTAAATTTATTCAAAATTATCTTTTTATGTGTTAAAACATTTTTATATTTATTTTGTGATTTTCCCTCAATAATTAATTATTTTATTTTACAATTTTCTTTAAATTTTTTAATGATATTATGTAAATATTTTCTTACTGAAAAATAAATATTAAAAAGATATTCCAATATTTTTCAATATGTTTTAGTTTATATTAATGGTCTGATTCTTAATTTTTGTCTTAGGCCCAGTTGGTTCAGGAAGAGATCGCAAAAATGAGGAAAAATTAAAATGTGATTCTGATTTAGTTCTTGTTGAGACTATTGAAAAAGAACCAGGTAAGTTAAGTTAATTATGAATATATTTATATCTGTGTATTAATGTTCATTATTATATATTTATTTTTTTTATTTTTTTATTTAGAACTCAATATTCCAATAATTGATAATATGGCAACATCGAGTACATTTAACTATAACTGTTCTACTGATATTGTGACGTTTTCAGCCAATGACCCTGGATATAATTTGTGGACATCATATGTGTGGGGTCCAGTTTATGGACAATCTACCAAAGAGTCTAGTCCAGAAAAATAAACCTGTGAGTATGAACTAGTGTAAATGTGTTAAAAAAATGTATATAAATTTCAAAGTACATTACAAAACAAAATAATATGAAAATAACATTATGTAATATTATATATATATATATATATATTCAGTGGAACCACTATATTTTAACATAACTCTCTACATAACAAAATATTTTATGGAAGTTTCTATTTAATGAAATAATTTTGTGTTATTTTTCTGCAACAAATTTAGAAAATATTGAAATGAACACGCTCAATCTGACATATGAGAGTATACCCACAATTGTGAAAAAATTGTATAACCCAAAATTATTTTTATCGATGTTGATACCACTTAACAATAATGGAATTTTTTGTCACCAATTAGTCATCACTGTTCGTGCCAGGTGGTCAAAAAGACAAATTTTAAATATTACAGATAACATTTTTGGTTTAAATAAGTTAAAAATGAAGGGTGCTGCTTAGATGTGCGATCTACTGCCATATAGATAGATAGCACATCTGAGCAGAGGAACAGAATGCGGTGTACTGCCTTATAAGTAGATAGCACATCCATGCAGAGAATTAAAACATAATTATCACACAATCTGAGTATAGCTCTGGATATGCATTCATATTGAAAATTGTAATTGGATTAGTCATTAGTCACCTCACTACTACTTCAGTAGTATATCACACAATTATAAATCAATAATTACTTTTTTTAGATATGATTCCAGTTTTCCGGAATTATTATTTTATTTTCTATACCGTACACTACCATTGATTTTAGTAGAAACACGAAGGTAGATCCCACATCCAAGCAATACCGTCCTACATGCTATCTAAGATCCGTATAAATAGATCACACACCCGATCAGAACATGATGGAAGATCGCACATTTGACAACACCAAATGATGTGCAAAAATTTGGGGTTCTATTTAGTACAATGTCTAGAACTAGATGAATTTTCAGGAGAGGATGAATATATTATTGTTGTTCAATATCTAACAGGTGATGAGATTCTGTATTCAGTAAAAAATGAGGATGGAAATAGATAGATAAAGATTTAGATGACCTCTTTCCACTCATCCAAAAACAAACCAAGTTACAAAAGAGTTTGACATTATTCATTGTTGATTTCAACACATTGAATGAAAATGTACCAAATTATATTCTTAATTCTTTATTAAGTAAATGCAAGAGTTTGTACAATCAAAATGATACATAAGTAGTTCAACAGAATATCAGAATTCTTCAACAAAGAATAAAAATTGTTAGTTGTTAGGTGTAAAAGTATATATGCTATAAATTTTATTTTTTTTTTAATTAATTTGTTGGTATTATACATATAAGCATACATTTTGGACAGTAAAAATAAATGTATTAAATGAGAAAAACAAATATTTCTTTAAAACACAATGTTTTTAAAGAATGGTAAAATTCGTTAAACGTTCCACTGTATACATAAAAAAATTCTTTTAATCATACACTCAATGCATGTTAAGAGTATGACTGGGCGGCAGACCAATTAGCATCCGCTATTAGCTGGTGGCTTCTTATTAGTTCTCTAAAAATGTGTTCACGTTTATACAGCGTTGTCCCAAATATAAACAGCATGACAAACGTTGCTTGCACCAAACTTATAGATAATGTGTAAAGCGAGCGTTCCGTATACAAAAGTGGAAATGGTGCCACTTTGGTGAGCGGTACGGTAGAGGAAATTGTTTTGAATGTACGACCAGTCATGCTTTTAACAAGTATCGAGTATATATTTAGTTTCAAATTGTTATACCAATGATTTTGCCTACGCTATAAATATAATACATTTTGTTTTAGGTACATACTGAAGACCACTGCCCGTGTAGTTATGCAAGTCTTGTTTTTAAAGTCCTTAAATTTTAGACTTTCTTTGGGACAAATTGTGAGTTACTTTCGTGTTTTATAGGCAATAATGGACTCGTTTAATAGTAGACACATTTTGTTTTTTGTGGACATTTTGTAAGTCTATTGAGCACGATTTTTTAGATTTCTTAATATTTTGTTTCTACTGTGTTGTTGATTTTTCCCCTTCTTTTAATATTTGTCTTAATTCAGTAATAAAGACATGAGACATTTTGAAAATGAAAAATATGTTTGTTTATTATTATATTTGTAATTATTAATAAATAAAATATTAAATCTAGTGTCCCTATAAATCATTGGTATCAATATGTAATTTTTCGGAAAAATAATAAAATTACAACCATTTCACATAATGCAAAAATTGATCGAGAATATAATTCAATAAGTTTTTAATAATTAAAAATAAAAAAATGTTTTATCTATTTCTAGAAATTGTTATTTATAACTAACACATTTTTTTAAGTACTGAAAAATATTCACGAGAAAACAGTCTTTACAATTAATTGAATAAAAAATGGAACATACGTAGTTACAGTGTCAAAATTTTCATTATAATTTTCAACTTATGTATTTATTGAGTTAAAAATGATAGTGTACTTAACATTAACAGGAAGTTTGCCTTTTAAAAAACATAAACACAACCATTCCCTTCCTTTCTTTTTAGTTTATCCAAGTGTACCGTGTAAGCGATATTATTAATTAATGTATCAGTTATCAATATGCCATTTAATATAAATGAAACTGACTTTCGTACTAATTATTATGATTTAAAAAATCCATCTTTCTTTATAAAAAAATCTGAAAACACTATTGTTTTAACCCAATAAATTATCTAGGTTGAAAAAAATAATAAAATAAATTGAATGATGAAAATAAATACTTATATTTTTAAATTAATATACTTATGCCTACAAGTTAATAAATTTCAATGAATTTATTGAGTCTAATTTCATATATCATTAATCTTTTCTACATATTCTTTCATGTCTCTTCCTTTAGTTTCAATTGGTAATAAAGAACTAGCTATTGCAGCAAATATTGCTACTGTTGCATATACTATTATTGAAGTTTTGAATGATGACTTGAGCAATACCTTAAAAGGGAAGATAAATCATTTATATACTTATTAATTTATATGTAAACATAAATATAAAAAAAAAAGTGTACCTGTGCAATATAGGGTGTAATCATAGCACCTAGGCGTGCCATAGCACTGCAAGTACCAACTCCAATAGATCTCAATGGTGTTGGATAAACCTATAGCAATAGTCATATGAAAAAAGTGATAGTTTTATTGATCTTAACAGAGGCGCCATTTAGAGTAGTAGGGTGTGCATTTGCACCCCCTTAGATTTTAATAAATCACTGGCCTGAGGGCGAAAATAAGAATCTAACATTCTTTATATTTATGTATTAAAAGCTATCGATTTGTTTCTAATTTAAAAAAAATCTTTTCATCCATTAAAAAAATTATTTTCAATTTTAAAACTATATTATTTTAGATTCTGAGTAGACTAAATTACCCAATGATGGTTATTATTTTTCTTTGTTTTCATATGGAAAATCTTTTTTGTGTAGAAATAATTTAATAAAAGTTTCGACTCGTATCTTAAAATGTCAAAAATCATGAGATGGCATTTTAGTTTTTACTCTTTTGAGTTTTGAATTTCTCAATATTTTTGCCAGAATTTGGGAAAATCTATCTAAAATTTGAGAAAAACAATAACGAAAAAAACCTAATATAACTTGAAATATTGGTAGTGAGTGAATAGCATAATGGATATTTCAATAAAAAAAATTTTTATAAATAATTTTTTCCATATTTTTCCTCTTCAAAGTTCTAGTAAGTCTCTTCTAGTTGGTACTTTAAAGACATTATTTTTGGAATTTCTCAATTCTTATATTTGGGGGGGAGGGGGAGGAAATTACCTAAGATTTGACAAAAAAAGTTCTGAAACCATAATTTTTTGATCCAAACTATAAAAATTTAAACATAGATAAACAATAATATGAAAAATATATTACCTCTGGAGTGTATACATACACAGCTTGAAACACTCCAGCAATTATACCTCTTGCAAAAAATAATGAAATCGTCAGCAATACACGACTAAAATAAAATAAATTGTCAATAACAATAATCAATTTAAAAAAATTATTTTTTAACTTTTACTTTTTTGCGCACTGGAATAAGAAAAATAAACTCAAAGCAAACATTGAAAATTGAAAAACCAATGTAATTTTTCGACCAAATCGATCAATCACAAATAAGGTAGCAAATATTCCTATCAAAGAATATATTTTATGAAAATTAAAACTGTAAGTATATTCATAATGGTGATTACCTGGAAATTCTGCGAGTGTTGTCCATAGTAGATCAATATAGTCACGGGTATTTAAGTAATGTGATTCTGCAGTACATGTTTGCTCAGTTTTAAAAGTATTACTCTCTAAGTTTGATGGACAAATTATATTATTACTTCCACTCTCAAATAACCCAGTTGACATCAGTACAATGCCATAATAGCAAAATGCACACACCAACCTTAAAATATGTTAAAATATTAAAATAACTTTGATTAATTCATGTATGGTATGAATAAATTACCAAATGAACCATAGTAAAATAGAAGTAACTCTAAGTTGTGGTAATAGAAGATCAGTAAAAGTTCCTCGCTTTTCTTCTAACATCACGTCATCCATAACTAATCTACCTAAAAGCATCGGCTTTCCATTGTCATAAGCAACCTTTTTTAATGTGTCAATAGCCTTGTCAGTTTGACCCTTGGCAACTAAATGCCTAGCTGATTCTGGCAACCACTAAATTCATAAATACTTAATTGGAAAATGAATAACATCATTATAAATACATACATACATACATATATATGTGTGTGTGTGTATTTAATAATAAAATTCAAAAAGCTTTAATGAGGTATTTCATTACCGGGCAAACACATGCGAAACCAAGTAGTGGTGCTGTGGACAGTATTAAAAGCCATCTCCAGCCTAAAGTGGGCATCACTATTAGCGCCAAGAGAACTTCAAAACATGCTCCAAGAGCCCAAAAACACTTGACAAAAGTAAATATTTAAAATAATCATCAAAAATTTAAAAATGTAGGTGATTCAAGATAATTATTTATTTTTACAGTTACTTTATAAGGTAAAATTAATAAAATGTTGTTTGATATCAGAAAAAGAGGAAAAAAGTGATGAAATTATTAGAGTGAAAGATTTTCCATAGGAAGTACTCTAAGAAAATTTAAATCTAATGTTTTTCTTCTATTAATTGTATTAAATAAATGAAAATAATTTGTTCTTGTACCACCTTAGCATAAATAATATGAAAAAGAAAAATCTAATTAATTACGACTACAATTCTAATAGCCAAACTTACATCAAGTAACACTACACATTTAGCTCGTTGTTTACAAGGTAAAAATTCTGCATACAATGTAACACTAATAAAGACAATGAAAACAAAATAATCAAAAGATAACAACATTAAATTATAATATATTAATTAAACATACGATTGTGGAGAACAACCAATGGCAAATCCAACTAGGCCTCGTAGGATTAACAGCCATATGTAGGTCGGTGACAGTGAACTCAGGATACCAAAATAAAACAATAACACAGAACATAGTGTTAAGGCCTGTAAAAAGTATTAAATTAATTAAAATAATATTTTCAATATATTATTTTGTGTAAGGTACTTAGAACTAATAAATT
Source organism: Stegophylla sp. TES_Ste_2020 (assembly GCA_025469315.1). Classification (NCBI taxonomy): domain Eukaryota; kingdom Metazoa; phylum Arthropoda; class Insecta; order Hemiptera; family Aphididae; genus Stegophylla; species Stegophylla sp. TES_Ste_2020. The sequence continues at coordinate 11,615 of JAIPRM010000174.1, read as the reverse complement.
TCATTTTATTTATTTTCAATATTTCAATGAATGTGATAAAAATACTTACAGGTTTTCGGCCAAATCTGTCGCTAAATGATCCCCAAAATGGCAAACTCAGCATCATACCCAAGAAAACAATCTACTAACAGTTTAATCAATTAACTAATCGCACGAGATATAAAATATTATTAGAGTACAGAATTAAAATAATGTAGGTACATGTAATTAATTTATATTTAAATAGAATGGTACACTTGCAATAGTTGCTAAAGCTTGCTGAAAAGTGTGATTTGCCATTGATAGAGTGTAAAAATAAATTACAATATAAAACTTAGATAAAACAATGTATACATCATTTTTGTTTAAATATAGAATGGTACACTTGCAGTTGTTGCTAAAGCTTGCTGAAAAAGTGTAATTTGCCATTCATAGTGCAGTGTGGGGGATAAAATGCTCAATATTGTAGTTTCCATACTATCGGCCATCCAACAAAGTCCTGTGAATAATGACAATTTCACTTGAAACTTTCCGAATCCAAAAGCGTCCACCGCCTGGGCAACGGTATATGTTTCTAAAATAAAAAAAATGTTTTGCTGGTACCGAGTGTTGTGCCAATCATAAAACATTTAATTCGTCCAATAGCCTATACTTACCGTCGGGAACGACTGTGACATTGCTCATTTCAAAGTCTTGAGCCTGTTTTTTAGCAGTGAAAACATTGTTGGCTCTGCGGTCGGGTTCGTTCAGGTTTTGGTAGCCCGTAGAAGGCTCCATGTTTAAAGGGAATGTTTTGGCAGACAGATCTAGAATTTAAATAAGTGACATCGCATTATTCGATTACCGGGTGCAAACTAAATGTGAGTGTCACGTGGAAATCGATTATATTGAGTTTAAATCCATAGAATTTCGACGTTGGAAAATTCAATTACTGCGTTCATAATAATCGTCATCCAATTATTTTAATATTTTGATGAGGTGTTTGTTTAAGGATAATATAGCGGTTCTTTTGTTATCACAGAATGTTGCTTGTTTCTCCATGAGTATATTTACATCAGTCTATGCCATGAACACCGCGCGATAGTTATTCTGATAGAATGACAGCTGTTTAGTGACTTGATTAGAGAATTTCTTTTCGAAGTATAAATTATAAAGTCAACTCAAAAACACACGATCACCGCCTCAACAATCTTTTTTTGATTGACTGACCGTTCTAAGATATTTCCCAATAATTTAATAAAAGTAAATATCGTTTTTGACGTTTTTTTATGCTAATGTTTCATTTTTGTTGTCATAAGATTAACCTAAATAATTGTTTGTACTTACTTGTGTATTGAATTTATTTCAGATCTTTAAGATGTTTGCCAGTTTTAAAGAAACATTTTCAAAGTTTGTACTGTCACCCTTTGGCGTTGTGAAGGCCGAAGAAGAATTAATCGATCCCGCCAAAGTTTTAAGGGTATTTTCAATATCATAATGCTCTGTTTTCGGTGTAAAAGAAAATAATTTCTATAATTAAAATTTTTAGGCAAAGTGCGAGCAAGAGAAAGAAGCACAATCACGGTTAGCTAAATTGCAAGAATGCAATACTCGCGTCAGCTCTAGAAAGAAAACGGAAGAAACCTGTGTTGAAGAATTATGGGATTTTCTAGAGGTCGTTGATAAATGTGTTGCAAAAGACCTATTCGATCACCTCAAGTAAAAAATGTATGGTTATGCAGTTTGATCACCAATTAGTTTAGGCATTTCATGTGGTTTATCCATTTGAAAAAAGAAATAATACATTTGTTTCTTGTTTTAAATTTGCAATAAAATTATACAGTTAAAAACTAGTTGTGCCGTTATTGATTAAAATTAAAATATGTAAAGTGAGTTTAAACCAAAAATTTTATAATAAATTGAAAATGTGTAGTTACTTGAAAAGTGTAATCGACGATTTATATTAATTAACATGATGTGTAAGATTTATTTTGAGGACTCTGTATTAAATGTATTAAAGTTACAGTTAAAAATACATTGAAAAATATTGAAATTAATAGGTTCCTTTTATGTTTCTAATTCTTAAAAAATTATAAATTTATGTATGGATTACGGATTCGTAGATATCAGAACAATAATGATTTCATTATTATTGGGTAACAATCTATACTTATCAATACTATTATTGTCGCAATGTACTAAACAAGTAGATAATAATTAGATATAGTGGTACGCTCAACTAAAATATAATTTCTACTCATAATTGTATTATATTCATATGTTTAATGAAACCATCAATTATGAGTGTCAAATTAATGGATAAAAAGTAAAAAAAGAAATGTATACATTAATAAGAAGAAATTACAAAAATGTGCATTTATATGCCCTAGCCCCTAAACCAGTGTTTTTCACAGGCTCCTAGGGCTCCACAAATATATTTAAATATGAAGTTAAAAAAAAATAAGTTAAGAAAATGCTGCTCTAAATCATTAAATATGCAAAATTTCTTATACAATGTAGCAAAAAAGACATGCAAATACATTAAATTCACAGCCTAGTACATATAACACAGAATAACTATGTCATTCTTCTCAAATCTAAATATATTATTTTTAATTTATTGTATATTTGATAGGATAATTATTATAAGCAGGACATACTTTGCACCACGGATATTCTTCGCTCCTCGGGTCAGATACTCTTAAAGGGTGTGTATAATTTTAAAGAAACGATAAATCGTGAAAATTCATCAGATATTGAGATATCTCAAATTATACTTAAAAAATGTTAAATGTACCTAACACTTACGGAAAATAATATAAACATGTTTGAAACAAATTGGGACGTGAATGAGATTAATTTTCTAAAATATTAATTTTATTTATACAATAAATATGAAGTCCTCATTTTCAACACACTCACCAAGAATATCTGACTTAAAGTGCAAAGAATACCCATGGTACGAAATATATCTGGTTTTCTTGTCTATACTTTACACATCTTTGCTTCACTTTACTAATTTTTTCTTTACTTTTTTTATCTAATAAATAAAGAAACAAAAAAAATGTCACTTTCTCACTTTTTAGTGCACACTCCTACACTGATTATGCCTACAGTAAGTGTCACTACATGCTAAAGGTAAATTTTTGGCTCACTAAATATCAAAATAAAAATATTTATTCAAGTTATATCTGAGCATAGTTTTTTTTTCAACTATAGTATCACAAGTGACACTTTAACAACTAATGCATAATCACAATAATCAATAAAAATTTGTTCAAGGAAATAAAAAAGTCTTCATAATTCATGTTTTTAATGTTTAATGAAAGGTAATAATAATAACTTATTGGTACAATCCATTTTCAAGTTCACAAAAAATCACTTTACATGAACTTTGTACATGTACAGTAGTACAATTTCACTAAAAACAGTGCAATAATTTATAACAAAATGTTACAACTTTATAATTTACCCTAATTATATGCATAAATATACCAATTAAAATTTAAAACAACAAACAAAACAAAAAAAAAAAACCTTGAAACAAAAACATTTATCAAACTGTACATTAAAACAAATAAGACTAGAAACAAAATGGTATACAAATTTGTATAGGGGTACTTTTCCACATACAACTATTATTAAAGCTACATATGTGTACTTCACAAATTGACTAGACATTGTGTGAAATCTATGACTAGGTACATTATACAAATATAATGCAATGTTTTTTAACAATGTTAACTTACACACACACACACGTCAGGAAAATAAGAAGCACTTTGGTAAATTCTGTAGTGGAAGCAAAGAAACAATATAGCGAGCTATATTATACCACTGGAAGAATATCATAATATATTCCGGGAAACCGTGGTACAGTTAAAAGCACCCCGACAAATACTTATTAGTAATAACAATAATTTTAACATTTTAACTAAAATAACATAAATTAAGTACTACCCAGTATCATCCCCCATTTCATAGTAACAATGACACAATAAAGAAAAAAAAAAATGGCACTCTTAGGATTTAGCAAGTGTTGAAAATATAAATTTATCAAATATAAATTGGTCATAACATCTTTAGAGTAATTTTTTAACATCATAATAAATAATTTTAAAAAAAGTAATAAAGCTTGATGGAAGTCTAAATCAAGTGTAGTATAAAATTTTTTTCTTTCACAAATAATAATATTTTAATAATTACTCTTTTGCATTTATGGTACACAGTGATTTAAATAAACGCAAAAGCAGCCATAATTGACTATGTTGACTATGATTAAATAAGCCATTTTTTTACACATGGTAAAAAGTACTTTTTCTCCAAAAAAAACTCATTCATCTAATATTGCACTTGAGTGCAATTATCATATATAGGTACATATTATATATTTTTATCAAAAGACAGACCTATCTATATAATGTACACAATGCCTGACGTAACACTTATTGTAAGTTTTATTTATTATTATTTAATACTGTTATTTAGTGGTAGCTAGTTGTTACTAGGCAACATTATCTTATCCTCATGGCTAATGACATTGTACGTCATAACTGAAATACTTATTAGAGATGCAAACCTGACAAAAATTAACTTTAAATTCAAGTCATTGTGCTTAATATTAGTGTTAGAAACTATATCATAAGTAAATATGTATTATAAAAATACATATACACTAAATTAATTTCATAATATACTTACCGCATTCATTATTGAAAAAGTATTAACATTATGAAAATTTTTTATTTCATTTCAACTGTATCTACCAAAGAAGTTAAGTACTTCTTTTAATTTTGAAGCAATAATTTTAGCAGTTCAAGCTTTAAAACTTTAATTTTGGGCATTCAAAAAAACTATTTTGCTATGTTTCAAGGGTTTTAAAGTGTCACAAACGTAACAAAATTATATAAAATTCTTTTAGTGCAATAGATTTAATTTCCTAGACATAAAATTATGGGGTAGCTTAATGTATGTACAATGTACATACAGAGTGTCCCATGAGGAATTACCCATTGCAATATCTCCCGAGATCATCAAATTCCGTTTTATGTATAAGACTCACAAGAGACAAGACACATTGAAACATCAACATTTTCTGAAAAAATTTAATTTGCCATCTTAAAATTTTTTGATTATTTTTTTACCAAAATATTAAATTCAATTAAAATATGAATTTTTTGTAATCTTTATCCATGTGAATACTTTGATTATATTCACTATCGCAGAAAATATCACAATTGGTAAATCCGCGTGAGACACCCTGTAAAGTATAAACTAATACTGATATTGTAAGCATTTCCAAAAAACAACCCTGATCACCATATTTTAAAATGGCTGTACATTGTAAATGGACCATTCGTCAAAAAAAGGGTGGAAAATAAGTCTTAAAAATCAAAAATACATGTAAGACATTAATTAATTTACATTTTTTGAAAAATTTCCAAAATGTTGATACTTTTCTAACGAGTGTTATTTGTTAAAAACAAAAACCTAATTGGCATACGGTGTATGAAATATTTAAATTATATTAGAACTTAAAACATTTCATAAAATAAGTGAATTTCAGTTATGTAGGAAATTAGAGTCACTTGAAACTGAAAGTAGAGATAAAACGATACAGTTTTAGACTAAACTTACAAATGAGCGTTGACCTAAGAGCTGTGTCAAGTATGAACGTGTGTGTGTATGTGTATACATATGCACACATTTATAAGGTAGATAATACTAAATGTATGGAAGTATGATGTTTGTGTCATAAGTCTTCGATTCAAAGTAGAAAACACTTCAGTCATTTTTGAGTGATGGAAAGTTTTTGGTAACAATCAACTGCTCATGTGGGAAGTCCAGTGTTATGGTAAAGTGAAAAGCCATGTTCGATACAGCCAAAATGTACTCGCTGAGTGCGAACCAAGTAAATGCTGAAATATAGTCAATTTACAATTGAATACAACTAAATGAATGCATAGAATTGTGTAAATCATTACCCAAGTCATGACAGTAAAACCGATGTTTGATAAAAAAAAATATCAATGTAATTGTTGACGTAATACAAATGGCGAAAAGTATTTTTTTGATAGTATAAGACAATTGTTGACTTTCAGTCATAGTTTTGTGTACCATGCTGAACGTCTTTATCATAACCACCATGTACAATAAAGAGCTGAGCATGAACAAAATAAAGATTTTCTCGTGCACAGCTAAACAAAACATAGGGCAAACATATAGATAATAATTATTGCAAATTATATATATATACGTACGATAGTTTTCTCTATTGGATATGTAGGTAACACCACAAATTGCAACTATTTCAATTAGATTGAGCCAATAACAGAGGTTGATAAATATGTAACTGGTTGACTCTTCGACTTTGGATATCTGACTGATGAAATAGTTATAGTACACTTGGGCAATAACTATGCGAGGCCCCACGTGAAAAGCGACGGCCATCCGCCACATGTAAGTTTGCGGCGTGACACCCGTAATGGCGCTGATCGAAGGTATAACATTGTACACCTGGCGTGACAAAAAAAAAAAAAAAATCATAAGCAATTATTATTATCGTCTGGATTTTTTTTATCGTCCATAGTAGCAAGCGCTCACTCGACAGTGCGTTTCGTGCACGTCGTCGTACTGGAAGACATACGCCGTGGCCAAGCACGTCAACAGAGTGATCAACGGAAGGGACACGCCGACGAAGGCCAATTTGCGTATGCTCAGATTGAAGAACAACAACATGTGTCCCAGCGAGTCCTCCGACCGCGCGTCCGCAGACTTCGCCACACCGGTGGTCATGGTCGCTGGGAAATGAGCGCAGCAGCAGAACACCTGTCGGCGAAAAATCAGTTAAAAACTAAATAATAAAACCGCGAGAAAAAAATCACAAGAGTCGCGGATCGTTTTTTTTTTTTTGTTTTACTCTTTTTCAAACGGTCGGTGGCGAAGCAGCGACGAATCGACGGCGGCCACCAGTCATCATCATCATCATCATCATGTTTGCTTCTGGGCCCGATCAGCCGCGGCACCACCACCGTGTCCGCATGACTTCTTCCCAGCACCACCGGCCGTTAACGCGGATTGACCTTACGCGGCGGCGAATGATTCGCGGCAATGTTTGTTTTGGCGCACGCACACACAAACACACACACACACAGACAAGCACTGGCGGATCGTCTGGCACACAGGTGGGGGGACGAGGGGGGGGGAGGGTACGCGCGAAAAGTTCACCGGATCGGCGACTATATAGTGGTCACTACTGGTGTACTCGGACGCGGCGGGCGCGCGAGAAGACGGAGTGGGACACACACACACACACACACACGACGACAGGGGCCCGCGCGTTCGTGGCGGCAACGATAGGCGGATTGGGTCAAAAGCACGTCGTCAGCACAACTCGCACACACACACACACACACACAACTTTTGCGCGTTTTATCATCGATTTATTTACACACACGTTATGTTATTATTATAAAATTATATACGTGCGGTGTGTTGTGTGTATTGTGAGCGAGGCGCGCGCACACACACACACACACGTAAGTACGTGTACTTTCATTAGGTTATTTGTATCGAAGCGACTGCTGCTACCGGCGCGCGGCTGCAGAGTCGTGAGCGCGCGCGCGCGCGCGCCAGCGCTTGTCGCACGGCCGCGATACGTGCGCGAAAACGTTTGCGCGCTCTCGTCCGCCGCACGCGTTTTTTTAGCACGCGGTTTGGCGACCGCGCGCGTTCATTCGGCCACCCGCCCGCCAACGTTCATTGCAGCGTATTTTTAGCGTTCGGAACGAGAGCATTGATAATAATAATAATAATAATAATAATCGCTTCAATATATTATTATCGTCCGCGCGCGCCGCGTGTTCACTACACCGCCGCCTCCACCGATAGCTGGTAACGATCGTGTACACAATATTATTGTTCGTTGTCGTTGTTTGCCCGATTTATTCGACCCCGCGACTGAGCTCTGCCGCCCCTATAATTAGGTACAACAAATACACCGGTAGAGCTACTTCCGTCGTCCTACTACAACAACAACAATAACACCTGCGGCACGCGGCTGTTGTGTCGTATAGGCGCTAGGCTACGCGCGCGTAAACGGTGACACGCGAGCAGTTTTTTTTTTTTTTTTTCCGTACCTATTACACACTTTATCAGTGGCGCAACCAAGGGAGGTGTTTTGGGTATCAAACCTTAAACCATATTTACGGAAATTTTATTCAATTCAAATTGAATGAAAAAAATCCTTTTAACCAAACAATAATTATAACCTCTACTAATTCAGAAATAAACTTGATACAATGCTTTAAAAATTCATATTGTTGAATATGTGACGCTGTATATTTTATTCATCTACAAATAACATTAAGACATTAAGCAATTTGTAAAACATTATTCATGAGACTAACCTTTAAGAAATTAATATCGCATCAAAAAAAAAAAGAAAAAAAAAGCATGAGGAATTTTTTGGCAGAAAAAAAGCTTCCGAAAAATCAAGAATAACAATTTTATGAGGTTAAAAGAAGTGTCGGAAAAAAAATTTGATGAGTGTTATAAAAAGTTAAAAAAAAAAAATATCACAAATTCACAAATTTCTTTCGCCAAAATATTGTTCATATTATTGTCTATAAACTAAATTTATTTAAACTAAAAGTTTTAAAGGTATTTTTGTCAAATTTTGAATAATTTTTTTACAACGTTGATATAATATTTTAATTCTGGACTACCAATGTGAAATAATTTTAAAAATAATTTATGAAACTTCTTTTATAAAGTGTTTGGTAAACAAGCTTGTACATTATCATTTTGGACGAGTAGTACATATTTGCGACTCCTGGAACCATTAATATAACCTAAATGACCCGTATAAAAATCGTGATTTAACCCCTACTCTCTTACTAAATCCTATAAAATTTATACTCGTTAAAAAAAAAAAATCATGATGAAAACCCTGAATGACTTGTATAAAAATGTATCTATTAATTTTTTACACACAAGTCTTTACATCATTATTGTCTACTAATTTTTAGTACACTAGTATATTACTTTTAATACAAATTGTATGTATTTATTAAGTGAATAATTTACATTTTAAGTTTCTTAATTTTTAACACACAAGTCTTTACATTATAATCGTCTTCTAATTTTTAATACACAAAAAAAAGGGTTTAGTTTCAAATAAATAAATACACAAAGAGTAAAAGTTTCTTTTAGTTACAATAATTGAAAAAAATTAAGTGGGCATGGGAAGACAGGTAGCTTCCAATTGAAATTATTTTCAAAAAGGTTGTAAGAAAAATTAAGTAAATATCTTGGTTTGCTAACCTATAAAGGTTGAGAACCACTGGTATAAAAAATGGTAGTGTTAATGAAATGCTTTATTAAAATCCTTAGAATCACTAATTACAGTCACAAAAAATATGCTTTTGTTTGCACTCTTCTGGTTTAGTGGTAGTTAAAAATTATGCAGATCATGATTCATTGTTGCAATAATATTGTTAGAGAAAAATCCATTTTAGAGCACCACATAGAATACATTAGTTTGAGAAAACTAGCTATTTACCCAATGAGCATATCAGCTTTTCTATAACTATAACTAAATGCTCTTTCAAAGCCATGAATATAATTATGAATGAAACAAGAAATTGTATGGTACGTTACATGGAAAATAGTCAAAATCACAACTTGAACTGGATGAAGACATTGATGCGGCGTGATAGATTGTAATCACACCATGAGCGTCATTTGGGGGTGGCAGAAGTATGCATTTGCGCTACTCTAGACTTTGAATTAGCTATTATGGGTCGGTTCTTTATAAAAGTCAATATATTATGCTATTACAGCCATGAAACATATCATTATAGGCTGACTGGGCTGGAAAAGTTCATACAATTTGTTATCCTTATTGACCTCAATGAAACATTAAGTTTGCTTTATAAGTGTCTTAAGAGAAAATCTTTTTAAAATTCAAACTCATTCATAGTTATGATATAAATTGTAAAACGGTAAAAATATATAAACTGAGGAATTTATGGATTGAGGTGAGCAGCTTTTTTATTAGATTATTTACTTAGATTTAAAATTTATAAGTATAATTATTGAGCTGGTTATTATTATTTTGCCCTACCCTAGAAAATATCGAAATGACGCCCCTGAATCACACCAAAATCCACTTCAAATGTATTTAAGAAGTTAATTTTTAAATGTACTTAACCAGCTATACATTTATTAAATCTAAATAATGGCACCTTTTTTTTTTTTTTTGCAAATAATTTAAAAAATATAATTTATTTTCACCCCCCCCTCCCAGACTTGTTTTAATATCCCCCACCCTAGAACAATAATTAACATAAGTTGGTTTTTACCAGAGTAATTGAAATAAATTGCATTAAAAAGTTGGTACTATAAAAACATTTTATGTTTGAAATTTGAACTTCTACTTCAGGATAATTCTGATATGCATCTGTTAACATGGAGTGAAATGTTTAGACAAAAAGGTAGAAGTCCAGAATGCCATGACTCTTATTCGATATTTATTTATTTTTATTTCAACACTTACAGAATCAAGATCTAAGGAAAAAACTATAAATAGGATTATACAGGTCACACACTCACATGTCTTTCACAAATACTACATACATATACTACATCCAATTAGATTTCATGCCATTTTCACAGGCCTATCCAAGGCCCAATATTTTTCATTATTTTAAGAGCTATGTAACTTTTTAATATTTTCCATGGTTTGACCTCACGTGACTCAATTAAATTTTACTTGAACGATGAACCTGTTGTACATGAAGCTGTTATCATTTGTTGATACAACTCGTGTATTACAGGCTGCAAAATGTAAATTAAATTTCGTTTTTAAATTAGTTAATTTGTTTAGAAAACATGATTTTTGTTAGGTACCTATTTTAAAATTTAGTAAAGAATAATAAAACAAAAAGCCGGACATACTTCGCACGATGGGTGGTATTCTCTTGACGGGCGTATTAAATTTTGAAGAAACGATAAATTATTTCTTCAGTAAAACGATTCTGAACGGAGGAAGTTAATAATATAAGAAAAAAAAAAATTTTCGAAAAATGCCCAAAATTTTTTTTCACATTTTCAAAATTTTCTTGCGCCAAAATCTTTTTTATAGGATTTTCTATCTATGTTTAAATTTTCATAAAATTCTGATCAAAAAATGATGGCTTTCGAGTCATTTTTGTCAAATTTTGGGTAGTTTTTTCCAAAAAAAACTTTGAAGAATTGAGAAATTCAAAAAATGACCTCTCTAAAGTACAATCTAGAGACGAATCGGGTTTCAAAAAGTTATTGATCGTAACTTTTGGACAAGTATTTCTATACGAAAAGTTGTACACAGAAAAAAAAAAAAAAGAAAAAAATGAACATCATTGTAAAAACACTAGCTTCTTTACTTCGCTCAGAATCTAAAATATAGTTTTAAGATATTTGAAAAATATTTTCACTCTAAAAAAAGCCGGACATACTTCGCACGACGGGTGGTATTCTCTTGACGGGTGTATTAAATTTTAAAGAAACGATAAATCATTTCTTCAGTAAAACGATTCTGAACAAAGGAAATTAATAATATAAGAAAAAAAAAAATTTTCGAAAAATGTCCAAAAATTTTTTTCACATTTTCAAAA
>JAIPRM010000173.1:63292-74697 GCA_025469315.1 Stegophylla sp. TES_Ste_2020 | reverse complement strand
AAAATAAATTTTCAATTTTACGAAAATTCCGGTAACTGCAAATTTTGCCGTTTTTCGTTAATTTTTCGACATATTTTCACCGCGCTTGGAAAAAGTATTGAGAAATTGGAAAAATGACCTCTTTAAAAAACCATCTGGGTATGATTCCGGTTCTTTAGAGATATTGATTGAAACTTTTGGTCTAGTATTTCTATACGAAAAAGTGTTTCCAGAAAGAGAAAAAAAAATAAACATCATAGTGCATTCACTTCGTTCAGAATCTAAAAATAAAAGTTATAAATTCAAGTTTCTACATTCAATGTAAGTAAATTTGTTATATAATTTTATCAAATTCCATCAATACTATAAATCATAATTGTTAATAGACAACAATATTAGTTTAGTTTTGGGATTATTATTTTGGATTTATCGCTAAATTATATACTAAAATTAATTTCGCAGCATTATTCTATCTGTTGGTATTAGAAATATGGAAAAATCACAAGAAAATTTTGATAATAATGTATAGAATATAGAACACGGTACGGGGTACTGACTAAATAACAATTATAATTTACCAAAAAAATTAAATGACACTTGTGTGTGTATGAATACACTAAAGCAAAAGAATAATCTATTTTTGATATTGATTTTAGAATGCACTTTTTGGCTGGAAAAATATTCATTGAACACAGTTTTCCAATGTAAAAAGAAAATTGTAAAAAATGTAAAAACGAAAAATTATGTATTCACAAAACAAAAATATATATTTAATTTGGATACTTATATTTAGTGTAATCTCATAGACAATTTGGGACCAAATTTTTAGGGTTGTCAGGATTATGTCAACTATAAACAGCATTGGAGGCTATACTTCTCAAACCTACTGTTCATATGGCGATAAAGATAATTTTAAATTAGGTACATAATATTATTGTTAACTAAGTAAAAATTCTTTTAAATATTAATTATTGCTAGATTTATTTTTACGAGTAGTTTATAATTATAAATAAAACTATATTTAGATCAATATACAGTATTTAATGATCAAATTTAGTAGGGCTATTCAGAATTGTCAAAAATCAATGATTAAGTTATTAAAAAAAAAAAAAAAAATTAAACTAAATTTAATTTTCTTGACTTCAGAGGTGGAATTTTAGGAACATTTAAAACGGTAATCTATTCCTGTAAGAGCAAATCCTTAAAATCCAATATCGGGGTTATTGTGATTTTTTGAAATTTCATGAGGTGAATTCAAAATATGTTTTTCAACACATTTTGCCAAAATATACATATATTTTATTTTTTACTGTATACATGGTTAGATTTGTATAGGAGATACTTATCTTGAGGTTTTTTGTAGGGATAAAATATACTTAAATACAAATTGTGTACATCTTGGGGGATTATATTTAAAATCTGGGATGTCGGGTACCCCCCTGGAATTCCCCTAATCGTGCCAATGCATATACTCCCTTAGTTACTTTGTTTAAGCGTCTAAAACTGAATCAAGTTCAAGCGGGACAAAACTTATTGCGCATTGGTGATCAGTGTGAAAAGCCAGAAAACTTCACCAGCAGTCGTTTACAGTGATCTTTTTCAAATTATTTTCAAGGGTAGGTATACCCAATAGCAGGAGCTGAACTTATATTTTGTTACATAATTCCGTTATTTGATGTGTACAAGACAGGAAAAAAATCTCGTACTGTATACTGTTCCTGCGTAAATTCTATTTATTATTATTCCTATAGAACAATAATTGATATAAATTTTATTAAGGCCTGACTGGCCTGACCCATAGTTTCGCCTATGTTAGTCATTAAATATGGAAAATAACGATGAAATAGTAACTTCAAACAGGCACTTACAAAAGAGAAAATATCCAAATATATTCTTTAATGTATACAAATTCTTAGAATATACAAATTATTGTAAAAAAACAAAATAAATTTTTGAGCAAAAACAACTTTTTTTAATTTTGTTATAGAAATATGATTCACCATCCCCCTCCCCCAGAAAAAATTCTCAAATAAGCCACTGTTAAAATGAAATCAATATTAAATTATATAAAAGTCAAAGAGTAATTCCTGTACTTATTAACATAAACATTCATCTTCAATTCTTCACAATAATAAAATTCCAATGAAAAATAATTTAAATAGATAATAAAATACTGAAAATTATAATGTAATATACAGTTTCTAGTTTATAAACCACAGTCTTTTTTGATACTATAAAGGATGATTCTGTTGTCATGAGCCACTCAATTACAAAGAAGAAATATCATACCCACGTTTGACTTTCAGTCTAAGTAAAAAAAGCTTATAACTTACAAAGTACTGGTTCAAAATTTTTTTCACATTGAAACATTTTTTTTCTTGTTCTCAATTAAATGTGTCAATAGAAAAATGGGCCGAGTCAATAATAATTTTTTTTTGTAGTGATGAATATTTTTAACTAAGTAAAATTTATCATGTATAAACTGAAGCTCCACTTTTTTGAAGAAATAATTTTTTTTTCTTTAAAATTTATCACACTCAGAGCATCCTTAGGATAGGATAGGATTTTACTCTAGGATAAAAGATTACTCATGATGCAAATCATTTTCGAATTTTCCTACTTGACTAGTAATCTCAGATCAGATTTTCAACTGTATCAGTGTTGCTCATTTTAGATTTCCATTAATCTCACATCACCCTTCAGAACACATATTTTTGAAGTCGTTATATTTCACACTTTGAGTAGGTATTCTTCGCTCATCGGGTGGTATACTCTTGGTGAGTGTATTAAATTTTAAAGAAACGGTAAATCTTTTCTTCAATAAAACTTTTCTGGGCTGAAGTTAATACATAATAATTATTATAAGTTTTCTAAAAAAAAAAAAAAAAAAAAAAAAAAAAAAAAAAAAAAAAAAAAAAAATGAAAATATTCACACGATAAAAATGTTCTTTTGCCCAAATATTCTTCATAATATCATTGTCGGTCTGTAATTAAATTTTCATATAGTTTGGACTTCAAAGAAAGCGTTTTTTTCATATTTTTTGTAGTTTTTTCACAATTTTTGAAAAGTTATTCAGAATAACGAAAAATTACCCCATTAAAATATCATCTAGATAAAAATTCTGATTCAAAAAGTTGCTGGTAAAAACTTTTTTACTTGTATTCATATATGATAAGAGGATAACAGGAAACAAATCATAATTGTAATAACACTAGCTTCTTTACTCCATTCAGAATCTAAAATTTAATTATTATCATAAATGTGTGAGCGAATTCCATTTGAAAATAATTAGGAATAATATATATAAATAAACATAAATAATTAATAAAAAAAAATTAAAATTCTAATTTCAAACAAAACTGTGTATAGTGTAATTACTTTTAATATTTCAAAGTAAAAACTTATGTTTCTTCATTCCAATCAGAATTTAAAAAAAAATAACTGATGACATTTATATACTCTATTTGCACTATAAGTACTATAATTATGTACTTCGCATTTAAAATTTTTTTTTTTTACATTACCAATAATTATACGTCATTTCCCCGTAATAATTAAAGGAAAAAAAACCCCGAGTAAGAGTGAATCATCCCTCTTAGCGTACATTCAAAATTCAAAATGCCCACTGTGGGGTGGTCGGGTCCACTTCGGGAATCTCTGATCTGGAAGATGTCTATAAGGTGGATGTCAAAAGTCATTTTCGCGATAAAAAATAATAACAACATCGTTTCCGCCTCGAATAACCCCAAGTTTAGACCACCGCGCCGCGTGTGTGCACGCGTCTGAGGGAGGGGTATCGAATAATACAAATGGGTCAGCAGTGTTCGCGTGGCGGAGAGGTCAAATATCGCCCTCGTATATAAAATATATATATTACATATAATATCTATAACACGGTTCTCTTCCTCTCCTCGTCCCGACGCGGCGTGAGTAATGGACGACTTTTCTTTTTTTTTTTTTTTTTGATCTCTCTCGCGCGCGCGTTCCTGTGTTGTTCGTAGGTACAGCATCAGCAGGCAGCAGAAGAAATAGTCGTCGATCGGGGTAAAAGTCCTCGGGTCGGCCGCCATAAACTATCGGTTATTATCCGAAATCCGGTCGGCGCGGCGCGGCGGGCAACATAAAGCACGAGGAGGAAATAATCGGCCGACCGCAGCGGCGTGGTAAGCGCAACAAATTTTTTTGGGCGGCGCGTACGGGGAAAATATCATTTTCACGGCTATATCGATTTCCCGCCGCGACTTCTCGACGCGGATTACCCGCGCGTATTTTATATCTCTCCGTTATTTATTTTATTATTTTTCTTTTTATTATTATTATTATTATTTTTTTTTTTTCTATATTCTCGTTTTTCCTCCCTACCCCCTCCGCGCCCGGGCTTATATAGATTTTTATCAGCCCAACAACGGCAACGACACGACAATAATAACGTATAGTTACTGCGCGGCACTATCTCATACGCGTCGTATATTCTACCACTACTACTGTTACTATCTACCTACCGAGCTCAGGATGTTTTATGTTTTATTACGTTTGTAACAACGACCCCCCGGCGAAAGCCACCACGGGTCCGTCGCGATATTTAATCAAAATACTATATCTGCAGCAGACGAAAATCCTTAAATCTCGCCGTACGCTGTACTGTTGTGTGTACTCAATAATATGTAGTTACATATATATATATAATATGTATACCGTCCGGCAAAACGATAAATAAAAAAAAAAAAGACGGGGCAGAGGTGGGGAGGTCCAGAAAGCGTGGAAAAAGAGTCAGCGAGAGAGAGAGAGAACGTTATTTTAGTATGATATATACGGCTGATAGTAGTACTAATTCCAATATTACGTGTACGCGCATACGTTTCACAAAAGGGTTAGGTCTAAGGTAGGACAGACGTCCCGTATAAAATACGGGAACGTTCCGTATTTTAACTAGAGGTCCCGTTGTCCCGACAAATCTCTTCGGGACACCAAAACGTCCCGTTTTTCAAAAAATTACCAATACATCCCTTTGGCTCTTAGGATATCAATGAATATTGTAAAAGATATCCATTCTTCTAAGTTCTGATAAATATGATAGACGAAATAGTAATTAATCGTAATATGATGAACGTCATACGGCCAATCTTTTTCGGTCGTATTTCTCAAATGAACTTGTGTTCTTCAATTTCATTAATAGTCAAAAGATAAGTAAAGAATAATTCAATTGTCGTTGATTTAATCATTCTATATTACTAAATATCTAATTACTAATTAGGCACCAATTTTACTATGTAATATTATAAAGTAAGATGGATACTCGTGAACTGATTAATAAATAAAAATCGAATGTTAAAATATTAGAACCGGTAGAAATATTATGAGTAAAGTTATCGCGTATTATTAAAACAATATATTTTCAATTTAAATTTGAACTGATCTAAGAAACAAGTGGTTTTTACACTAAGTTGTTAATTTATTTCTAAAAACACTTTTTCTTTTTAAAAAAGTTCCGTGCTAACAAATAATGGTGATAATAATGTTTTGAAAAGAGTTTCGATTTTTTCTTTAAGGGGAAAGAAAAGAACCGATTCTGGAACCCAAGGACCCTTAAAATACCGAGAACCGGAACCGAACACAAAAAACCGAACCCGCACTTAAAAAAAAAAAAAAAAAAAAAACAACTATTGATTTCGTTTTTAGCCTGAAAATGTTCAAATATAAATTTCAAGAAACGGTTCTAGAACCCAAGAACCCTTAACAAATTGAAAACCAAAACTACAATCAGAACTTTTTTGCAAAAATAATCGAGAGTCGAAACTAGAAATTTTAAAAACAATAATTAAGAACCGGAAACGTAAAACACATGAGGTACCACGGAAGTCCAATAAGTCGTCGGTCAGAGCACCGCCGTCGTCGCAGCTAACCTAACCTAACCTAACCTAACCACGTTCGGTCTCGGCCGTCCACCCTGGTGGTCATTATTGAGTCAATATAACCAAACAATTATCTAGATAAGGATAATATATATGCATGCTAAATACCATGCTAAAATAAGAGATAAAGATAAAAGAAGACTACAATTTATCTAGGTAAATAAAAAGATAATTTTTTTTATCACATTGATTTATAGTTTGAAAAAAGCCGGACATACTTTGCACGATGGGTGTTCTTTGTACGGTGGGTGGGATTCTTTTGACGGATGTATTGAATTTTGAGAAAACGATAAATCATTTCTTCAATAAAACGATTCTCAACAAAGAAAGTTAATAATATAAAAAATAAATGAGAAAAAAAAATGTTAGAAAAATGTCCATAATTTTTTTTCACATTTTCAAAATTTTATTGCGTCAAAATCTTTCTTATATGATTTTCTATCTATGTTTAAATTTTCATATAGTTTGAATCAAAAAATGATGGTTTCCGAGTCGTTTTTGTCAAATGTTGGGTAGTTTTTTCCAAAAAAAAAAAATTGAACAATTGAGAAATTCAAAAAATAACCTCTTTAAAGTACAATCTAGAGGCAAAGCCGGTTTAAAAAAGTTACTGCTCGAAACTTTTGGACAAGTATTTCCATATGAAAAGTTGTACACAGAAAAAAAAATATAAATAAAAAAAAAAAACATCATTGTAAATTGTTTATTTTGTTCAGAATCTAAAGTTAATACTACCCCAGCAGCATCACATAAAATAAGAAAATTGATGATCAGAAAAATTTTGTTTGTGAAATTATACACTATTAACACAAAAATATTTATTTCTAGACTGTTGGAAAAAAAAACATAACATTCAAATTCTAAAATATGTATCGGGGACAGATTTAAATAAACATTTGTTAATCCGACATAACTATGTTCATAGTCAACTCATTTACTAATTATTATTATCACAAGAAAAAAAAAATAAAAAAGAAGAAAAATGGGATTTATTTATCTGGATAATTTAATTCAGATAACACAATTATTATTTATCCGAAATAATTAATAATTTAAATCCATCTAGATAAGATAAAAAATAATGAATGATTTATCTAAATAAATTTATCATGTCCTGCTAAACACTGCTGATAACGAAGAACCTAAATCGCGGGTTCAATGCTCTTACCGTATGGTCCGGATACTGCAGGTCTTGATATTATACTAGGGAGTGCGTTCATGCACGTTCATCATACACGAGCCGACGGGTCGAGCGATAAGTGAATCGTTTATCCGAGAGCGGCGATGCGGTGAAGGACCGACCAAAGGCCGTCGAAAGAACGGTACTACGCAACAGGATCGACAGTGTCTGTGGATCGTAGCGGACGTCGAGATCGTTTAGGCCGCGACCCATTGAGGTGAAAAGGGCAAATGCCCAGTTCATCGCGATAAAGGAATTATTAAAAATTTAAAAACGGTTTAATACAATTAATATTTTATAAAGAAACCATTATTAACAAAATGTAAAATCCATAAACGCTTTTTCTGTCGATTGCCAATATATACTAGATCGACGTTTCAAATATATAATCTTCAAATATAATAAAATATAATAATTTAGGAATTCTTCAATTTTATTTATTTAGATAATCGTGTCGATGTGATGATTACCATAGAACTCTACCGGTCCATCTATTGTATCCCGTCGAAGACGGTTTAACCATTTCGACGATTAGCGTACAAACAAATAAACTGTTTAATATTTATTTACGTAGAGGTTGCCTTTATAGCAGTGATTCCCAAACTTTTCACACTTAAGGCACATCAATATTAGTTTTAATAAGTCTCGACACATTTACGATAAACATTGTCTTCTTCGTGTGACATAAATGGTAATTCTTATTGGGGCTCATCTTTATAAACCCCATTGCCTATATTTTTTTTTCTGAGTAAAATTTTATAATATTTGAAATTTTCCTTAGTTTTCCTCTTTTAGTCATTTTGTGATATATCCAAAATTATAATTTTAAAACTTTAAACTTTGACTATACATATACTTTAGTATAAGGTAACCAAATCCAATAAAATAATTTAACAAATACTTATCTAAATTAACGAATAATAATAAAAAGAATTTTCGTGGTAGGTAGTAATATAAAGTTGAATACATTGAAAATTTATTGTTTTATAAAATAAACTTAATTAAATATTTGATAAAATATTGGTGATTTTTAGTTATACGACTTGATATAAAACATAAGCCCAGTAAATGATGTAACACTAGGAAAGATCTTGCTCCCATAACATTTCACTAGATTACTAAAATAATCACTTTATTTCTCAAACATTTCATATAAAATTTGAATGAAACGGCATTAAAGGAGACATAAATCTATTGATAAAACATTAAGATTCTATAATTACATTTCTCTGTGAATATTGCATAATAAGTAATAACAATAATTATCCAATTATGTACAATTAAATTTATTCAAGTTTTTGCGACACACAAGGCACACAATTTGGGAAACACTGTTTTATAGATTCCCTTCCTCTAATGATAATTTGCGTAACATATTATTTAATTTATTATTTTTAGGATGGAAAACTGTACACTCATATTATATAAGTCTACTCATATTTACGTTTTTGTTGAAATCATTTGTCTCCAATTTTTAATCATAAATACTTTAAACTTAAAAAAACGGCGAAATTTTTACGAATAATGAAATGGACACAGATTATTCTGTTATCACCCCATTCCACATCTTGAAAACGCCAACAATACCTTAATATTGTAGACAAATTTTGGGATTTAATGCAAAATTAGCAAAAAATACAAAACGGATAGTTATTGTTATTTTATTATTAACTGAATTTTTAATAACCCGCTCGGGTTAATAATAAATAATTGACGTATGAACATCATTAACATATAACAATGCTATGAGAATTTGGAACATTTTAGATTCTGAACGAAGTGAAGAAGCTAGTGTTTTTACAATGATGTTTATTATTATTTTTTTTCTGTGTACAACTTTTCGTATGGAAATACTTGTCCAAAAGTTTCGATATGTAACTTTTTGAAACCGAATTTGTCTCTAGATGGTAGTTTAGAGAGGTCATTTTTCAAATTTCTCAATTCTTCAATTTTTTTTTGGAAAAAACTACCCAAAATTTGACAAAAACGACTTGGAAACCATCATTTTTTGATCCGACTATTTGAAAATTTAAAAATAGATAGAAAATAATATAAAAAAGATTTTGGAGCAAGAACATTTTGAAAATGTGAAAAAAAAAATTTGGACATTTTTCTAACATTTTTTTTCTCTCATTTATTTTTTATACTATTAACTTCCTTTGTTCAGAGTTGTTTTATTGAAGAAATGATTTATCGTTTCTTTGAAATTCAATACACCCGTCAAAAGAATCCCACCCGTCGAGCGAAGTATGTTCGGTTTTTTTTTTTTTTTTTTCATGAAAATAAAATCGTTAATTTAATAATAAAATAAAATCACGTCATGTAATTAGTGGAAGAGAAGAAAATCGAAAAATACGCTTTTTCGAAATTGAATTTCCCGAAATGCTGTTTCGCCTCCCCTCCACATAATAGGGCAACATATTACGCCCTAAACCTACGCCCTAGTGTTAGCAGATATTGATAGATATCGGGATCGGGGCCGACTTGTGTTCGCGCATATTTTATAAGTATGGCAATCCAATATAGTAGAGCACCGTCGCCGTTATAATGGTTTTTATTGAACCTAACTACCTATATATGTATATATATATTTATAAGTATAAAAAATGACGAGTATTGCGGTCTGGCACGTACCTAGGTATAATATATTATAATATATTTATCATTATCATAATTTATGATACACGCGTGCCGATACTTTCGAGCGTCTATACATAACTACACCGTCACGGTGTTATAACTGTATCGCTCTCATAACTCTAACGGAAAATTAACACTCGCGGACAAAACTTACGGATTTATGTAACACGTATTTTATTCCACACAAATGTATATACATACGTAGGTATGTGAACAGTAAATTCGTACACTTATATATTGCACTTACAAACATTTACATAATCATGCACGTTTCTAGTTTAAAAATTTCCTAAAATTATTATTTTCAAACAAAAAAATTAATGTTTGTCTAGAGTGCCAACGTTAAACACTAGTGATGAGTATAATTTATATTAATGTGTAATACAAGCATAGGCGCAATTAGAGGGGGGCTAAGCCCCCTCAAAAGTACTCACAGCCCCCCCCCAGAATTTTTGAGAATTACATAAGGTTAATGCTTTTTTGGGGGGCTAAATTAATTAGATAAATATACTAGACCCCCAAAAATGTTTTCCAAGTTGCGCTAATAAATACAAGGCTAAATTAAAGAAGATGCGGAGAGGTGTACCTACGGAAAAATATTGTAATTGTTGTCATAAACCTGTAAATTTATTTTAAATTCTGAGCGAAGTGAAGAAGCTGATGTAAAATATACAATGATGTTTTTTTTCATCTTTTTTTCAATAAACACTTTTTCGTATGGAAATACTTGTTCAAAAGTGCCGATCGGCAACTTTTTGAATTCAAATTCGTCAAAGGTTGTACTTTAAAGAGTTTGTTTTTCGAATTTTTCAATTCCTCATTTTTTTTTTTTACTACTCAAAATTTTACAAAAAGGATCGGAAACCATAATTTATTATCGAATTTTTAAGAAAATTTGAACATAGATAAACAATAATATGAGAAATATTTTGGAGCAAGAAAATTTTGTAAATAGGAAAACAATTTTGGACATTTTAGATTCTGAACGAAGTGAAGAAGCTAGTGTTTTTACAATGATGTTTATTTATTTTTCTTTTTTTATTTTTTTATATAGATATATTTGTCCAAAAGTTTCGATCGATAACTTTTTGAAACCGGATTTGCCTCTATATTGTACTTTAGAGAGATCATTTTTTGAATTTCTCAATTCCTCAATTTTTTTTTAAAACTACCAAAAATTTGACAAAAAAAACTCAAAAACCATCATTTTTTGATCTGAAGCTTATAAATCTAAGCTTATTTTATATATAAATAGATATTAATATGAGAAATATTTTGAAGCAAGAAAATTTTGAAAATATGAAAAAAAATTATGGATATTTTTCTTACACATTTTTTACTTCTTTAATTTTTTTTCCTTTATGTATTAGATAAAAAAAAAATAAAGTAAAGTAAAATAAAGTGAAGTGAAGTATAGACAAAAAAGCCGAACATACTTTACACCACGGATATTCTTCGTTCTTAGGATCAGATATTTTTGGTGGATGTGCTCAAAATCACTACTAATC
This sequence comes from Stegophylla sp. TES_Ste_2020, assembly GCA_025469315.1. Lineage (NCBI taxonomy): Eukaryota > Metazoa > Arthropoda > Insecta > Hemiptera > Aphididae > Stegophylla > Stegophylla sp. TES_Ste_2020. Next base: position 63,477 of record JAIPRM010000173.1, on the reverse strand, counting down.
AGGGCCGGATTTAGGGCAGGGCCCATGGGGCCTGGGCCCAGAGGCCCCCACAAAATATGTGCATTCACTATTAAGCAGTAAATTTCGTTGCAAGTTTTTAAAATACCCTTTTTTTGGAAAATAATTTCACTTATTATTTACCAAAGATCTAACATACATTTTAATGCGCCGTCCGGTTAATTAAG
>JAIPRM010000173.1:31933-63192 GCA_025469315.1 Stegophylla sp. TES_Ste_2020 | reverse complement strand
GTATACACATTTTTTTATAGAAATACTTGAACAAAAGTTTCAACCTGCAACTTATTGAATCACAATTCGCCTTTAGACGGTACTGTTAGACGTTATTTTTCGAAATTCTCAATAGTTTAATTGCAAATATAGCAAAATTGTAATATATTTTTGAGAAATGAATAATTTTTATTATTTATAAATTTAAATAAAAGAAATTTTGGGTGGGGCTATAGCCCCAAAATCCCTCCATTGGGTGTTCCACTGTTGTATAATATTATTATTATTATTTATAAAGGTTTTAACCGTTTGTAACAACGTAATGTTGACGCGGGACTCTCAATTTCGGGCGTACGAGCGCGAATAATAATTGCGATCACATTAGATACACCTACTGTCGTAAGATAAAAGCACACTTTGTGTGTACTACCGCGTGACCGTTGAAAAGATCACAGAGAAACGTACGATCGTTTTACGGTCGTAAATCCCTCCTGAAAAACGCCGCCATCATTTGATTGATACGTTACCGAGTTTAAAGTCGAAAACAACGCAGTTCAACTGGTCAACTGGTGTGTTGAAAATATTTATTTTAAACGCAGCTGCTTTCCATTAAAAAATCGCTTATATTCAAAAGCACGTGATAACAATTATTATTTATTTTTATTGCACAGCGCTTGATTGTGGTTTGAGCTACAAAACTTTAAATTTTTATGTAAATAATAATACGATCTTTTTTGTATTTCGATCTTAATACTTAAAAACAGATTGTTTGAAAAATTTCAAAAAAAGAAAATACTGTTCCAGTTTCATATGAAAACCAAAGGTTGCAATCATTTCACATCTGAAATTAATGTTATTCGTCGATTTTATTATTTTCTATTAAAATGCTATAAACTGCACAGGTAAATATTCTTTTTCTCCACTAAAACACTTCGTACACGAATGACACTTATTTTCTATAACTTCGGTATCAAAAATCTGTTAAACTCGCTCAATTTCTTACCTATAATAACGATTTATCAATTTGCTCCACACGTACCCTATGTACTTCTGATGTACAGAACTGCAACGAACAAACAACATTCAGGAAAACTGCTATGATTAAAACCAAAAAGTCCATCACTTTTCGTTTTCGAACTCAATCGGTGGGTGTAACGCCAATGATAATAATCAGTAGGGACAGGATTTCAATGCAAAATGCATATTTTTTTTTTGGATGATCTTAGGAAATGCTTTCCGACTATACAAAATTTGTTTCATGTGACAGAGATCTCAAAACTAAAACTTTTATTTCGTATCATATTTCGATATCATTTTATTTTTCGGGCATATTTCAGCATTTTTCAGTCTTTTTATTCGTTTTAATGCACATTTGAACAGTAACCCTTCAATAATTTTAATTGATAATATCTGTACATCATACAAGTCAATAATTTAAATTTAGCTGATTAAAAATATTACCATCCGTGTTTTTTGGTTTTTCCCTTAATGATATCTATAAATCTCTCTGTAATTGCTATAAAGTTTGAATTTTATCTTCACTTATGGTCACCTGAACTCTCGACAGACGGCAAATAGTAAAATAAATTAAAATATTAAAATGTATAGGACCTTTTTTCAGTACATTTTCGCAATAAAATACATTTTCTAAGGGCATTTTTGACTGTTTTTTAGAGCATTTTTTTGAGAATTTTCAGTGCATTTAAATCCGGGCCCTGGTAATTACTAATAATAGTATATAGAGGTGGATGTCCGTCGAACGTGCCCTAGACTTTCGACCTACGGCGGGATTGGAAGCGTCTATTCATTATTGGGTCGGTTGTATTCGGATATTTTCATGATTTGTGTATCTAATACTTTATTATTTTGAAGGACCGTGAACCGAAAAAAGCATTTTTTTATTTTTATTTTACAATTTAATATAATAGCGAATATGAAAACTAAAATATTAATATTTTTCAAAAAAAAAAAATCCCGATCACTCCTTCGGTGGCGGCGTCAAATAGCGATCACATAAATACACGCGTGACGTCATTGGTAGTGTGCAAGTATTTTCCGTTCCGCCCTATTATTTTATACGAGAAAAGCTTACGCGGTACTTTACAAACAATTATTATAAAAAAACCGGACATACTTCGCACGACGGGTAGTATTCTCTTGACGGGTGTATTCAATTTTAAAGAAACGATAAATCATTTCTTCTATAAAACGATTCTGAACGAGGGAAGTTAATAATATAAAAAATAAACGAGAAAAAAAAATGTTAGAAAAATGTCCAAAATTTTTTTTTCACATTTTCAAAATTTTCTTGCGCCAAAATCTTTCTTATATGAATTTCTATCTACGTTTAAATTTTCATAAAATTCGGATCAAAAAATTATGGTTTCCGAGTCGTTTTTGTCAAATTTTGGGTAGTTTTTTCCAAAAAAAAATTTGAAGAATTGAGAAATTCTAAAAGTGACCTCTCTAAAGTACAATCTAGAGGCAAATCCGGTTTCAAAAAGTTATTGATCGAAACTTTTGTACAAGTATTTCTATACGAAAAATTGTACACAGAAAAAATAAAAAATAAAATAAACATCATTGTAAAAACACTAGCTTCTTCACTTTGTTCAGAATCTAAAAAATACTACTCTTAAAATTAGGAAATAAATATCGATATTAAATTCACGTATATTTAAATAAATAATCCTATTATAACAATAAATTTAATTAAGAATTTATATTTTTAGAACTTTGTGAATTTACTTTTCATTAAATAACTTACTGTAGTTTAGTTTTATATGTAGAGCTATATTCGAAGGTAGATTTGATATTTCAGGAATTAACGAATAATTTTCTATCATGTGAACATTGAATTACTCTGAGTACACCTTATCGGTTCTAATTTAATTTTTGCCCTATATTAAACTACCTAGAAAAATACTTGTATTTTGTTAATTACATGGTTAGATAAGTATTAATTAATATTGACTAAATTACCATTTTAAAAGGAGACATGTAAACCTTTATGGTATTTTAAAACGCGATTTTAAAATCATACAGATCGATTTCAATTATTATAAAGTTTATTGCCGTGAAAATAATTGTTTGAAATAGCTTTTCTCGAAATATGGTTGTAATTTGATACGTTATTTTCTTGCAACAACAAAACGAAATAAGAATGTGACAAATAATAATATCCTTTTCTTCATAAAAAAAAAAAATTAATTCAAACATAAATTCAATTTGTACACCTTTTGTTTACCACAATCAATACCCAGATTACTTCAAATTAAGTTTAATTATTGCTGTAAAACTCCATAAATCTATTAATATATAATATGTAAACGTTATACCGATATTTTTTCCTAATTTTAGAAGTAGTAGTTTTTTTTTTATAATAATTGCTTATAAAGCAACGCATAAGAACCTTCTAATGTAAAATAGGGTAGCACTAATCCGTGAGCACCAATGATGTCAAGTGTATATTTACGACAAAGGAGTGATAGGAAATTTTTTTTTTTTATAGAGACAGAAATTTTAGTTTTTGTAATATCCGCTATTATTTACAATTATAAAAAAATAAAATAGTCTTTTTTTTCATTTCACGAAAGTCCTTGAAAATTTTCAAAAATTTACTTTTGTTTGTTTTGTAGTATCTACTCTGAATGCAGAGGGGCGAAACCCAAAATGTGAGAAGGTGGATCTAGAATAGACTTCTCGAACAGTTCAAATCTGTTTTTCGGATTCCTCTTATCGTGTGACAAAGTGATCCTCCGGATCAAGTATGACTGAGAACACATCTAAATCGGTACACCTCGCGTGTGTGACAGATACAGAGACAGAGAGAGAGAGAGAGACGAAAAATCACCGTTTCCAATCCCCCCAAACTCTTAATGTAAACACAATTCATTATTATAACATTTATATCGGACGTAATTTATGATCGAAAAATCTATTCGCTTTTATATAGGGAAATATTCAAACCCAGGTAACTAGAGGGGTGGGGCGGGCCCCGTTATTTTCATGCACAAATCCATTCCCTGCATCTCAGAGTTTTTTTTTTTTTTTTTGTAAATAGAAGTGATTTCTTTTTTCGATACACAATGCAAAAAAAAAATTTTTCAGTAAAACGATTCTGAACGAAGGAAGTTAATAATATAAGAAAAAAAAAATGTAAAAATTCGGAGAGCTGGGCTGGAATCGAAACTGGTATTCTCGGCGTGCTAGGCCGGGTTCTTTACCACTAGGCCGCAGCACATAACTTGACCATGTAGGTGAATTAGTAGATATGTAGTATAAAAATTAATAACCGAAAATATTGAATTTTCAAAATAGAATAAAATATATAGAAAACTATTGTTGCATGTGGATTTTAATTCACACCATCGTATTCAGCGTCGAAAAATACATAAGATGCAATAAAACATTATCAACCTTCATTAATTAAATGCTTATAATATATAGATATTTCGCAATATCTGTCTGTATTTTCTCCAATTTTTTTTCAATCAAACCCTTGTAAAATGTTTAATTATTCGTCCGTAAGAAATTTTATTACACCAAAATATTTGCAATGAAATTTTCTATCTAGGCATCAAATTTCAAAACAATCGGTTTGGCCAATTTTCTTATATGTACGTTAAAGTGCGTAATTTTAAGTAAAACTAACGAATTTAGTCGAAATTCTAACTTCAAACGGGTATATAAAAAAAAGTTGACTAACGATTTTTGAGATTTTTTCAGATCTATTAGACATACATGTCAGTGAGATTATATTAAATGTTTGAGTTTTAATATCGAAAATCAAAAATTGAATTGCATAAAAACTAACAAAAAATGAGAAATTTCCGAAATTTTCAAAATGCCGTACTTAACTCAAAATTGATCAAATATTGTTGAAATTTTTATGAAATATTTTCGTAACTATTTTTAATAGTTGATGAAAATTTCAAGTCTCTAGCTGCATTATTTTAGAAGTTATGTCAAAAAGTAATTTTCAGTTTTACAGAAATTTCGGTAATTGCGTATTTTGCCGTTTTTCGTCAATTTTTCGACAGTTTTTCCCCGTTTTTGGAAAAAGTATTGAGAAATTAGAAAAATGACCTCTTTAAAGTACCATCTGGGTGTGATTCCGATTCTATAGAGATACTGATCGAAACTTTCGGACAAGTATTTCTATACGAAAAAGTGTTTACAGAAAGAGAAAAAATAATAATAAATAAACATCATTGTAAAATCATAAGCTTTTTCACTTCGTTCAGAATCTAAAAAAAATACAACATAATATTATGAGAAAATTATTGATACAGGCTATAAATGAAGTATATAAACTCTTAGTCAACTGTTTTTTTTTTTTTTTTTTTATTGAAGAATTTTTGACACTCGAGTTTGTGCGGCGCGTTATAAAAACACCTTGTGTGTATATTATAATATACAAAAACACTTTCCGTTGACCAGAGTGAACTCTCGTTTTCGTTCGCGGGCACCCGTCGCGTCGTGACGGAACTTGCGCGCGCACGCACACGTACACACACACACACACACACACACACGCAAACGTCGTACCTACTGTATACGGCGGACCCGTTTCCGTGAAGCCGCGCTCGCGGAGGGCTGATTATTGTTATCGATTGCCGCTGGTACGACGCGCGCGGGAGCGAAAAAAAACTCCGCAATGGCACGCGAACCGCACACGACCGACGACGGCGGCGTCGGCTTGGTGGTGTGCGTGGCTAAAGGATGTGAAAATAACAACGACCGAAACTTATACCCCCCCTCCCTCCCCCCAGCCCCGATCGTATTAGTCGATAGAATATATTTCATCGTGACCCTCCCCCCGCCGCCAGTCTTCGTGTGGTTCGCAAGTAAATCGTTTAAAAATAAATTTTCAAATTAAGCTGCTCGAGCCCATATCGCACAGTATTAATAGAAAAGAAGGGCGGGGGGAGTCAATAATTAATCAGAGGTGAGGGTGAGGATTAATCTCATTTATTTTGTGACGTTATCTGATCGCCCCATAAAATAGACGATATATATAAATGTTATTCGTTTGGTATGGCACTTGTACGAAATAATATTTTTTATTTTAATTGCATTCGTGACACTATGGCGCCGCCACTCGATATATACGTACACCGATAAAAACTCGTTATACTTTCTTTTTTTTTCGTATACACTTTTTGCTATGCCTATGGCTGAAAATAATGACCTTTTCAAATGTGATTATCAAATTCGGTTAAAAAAAAACCCCCTCATGGTTGGTCCTATTAAATAAATAAGAAACGATATATACTACTTATTTATTTATGCAAATTATTCTTTAGAGATTTTTCAAAATCGTTTTTACTATTCGCACCCCTCACTCAGAATTTATTTAGTAATACTTATTACAGTCAAAAACTAATGATTACAGTCGACCACTCGGATGGCACCACTGAGGAGGAATTTTTATACAGGCCGTATAATCGATAAACAAAAAACTTGAGAATACCCTCTCACACACGTAATGATGAGGAGTTTTTTCCTTGTGTGTGTTATGTGGAACTCGCAAGAGCGAGGAAAATGTTTCACAGCCGAGTCCTAGAAATATTCCGAACAAGAGCGTTATTTGGGGGTGGCAGGAGTATGCATTTGCCCTACTCTAGACTTTGAATTAGCTATTATGGGCCGGTTCTTGATAAAAGTCAATATATTATGCTATTACAGCCATGAAACATATTATTATAGGCTGACCGGGCTGGGAAAGTCCATACAATTCGTTGACCTCGACGAAACATTGAGTTTGCTTTATAAGAAGTGCCTTAAGAGAAAATCTTTATTAAAATTCAAACTCGTTTATTGTTATGATATAAATCGTAAAACGGTAAAAATACATTATATGAATTGGGGGGGAGGGGGATTTATGGATTGAGGTGAGCAGCTTTTTTTTATTAGGTTATTTACTTATTATTTACTATTATTTTGCCCTGCCCTAGAAAATGTCGAAATGACACCCCTGATTCCGAACCGCGGTTCTGGTAACGTCTGCTGTTACCGGATTTGTGGTAACCGTTTGTGCATGTGTGTGTGTGTGCGTGTGTGTGCGTGTGTGTGCGTGTGTACTCGCGTTCGCGCCGTCGTCGTGTGCTCGCTCGCCAGTCCGTGCAACACGCGCGCGCGCGCGCTCCGCAGAGAGAGTTTCCGTTGGTCGTGATCTGACCGGAGCCGAATCCGATTGTTTGTGACCACAGGTGATAGCCGTGATATCGATACTGTTCATCATTATGTCGACGGTAGCGCTGACGCTCAACACGATCCCGAGGTTTCAAGTGAAGGACGCGAACGGCGTGATTCAGGACAACCCGCTGTTCGCCATGGTGGAACTGTTGTGCATCACGTGGTTCACCCTCGAGTATCTGCTGCGGTTCAGCGCGTCGCCCAGCAAGTGGAAATTCTTCAAGGGCGGCCTGAACGTCATCGACCTGCTGGCCATACTGCCGTACTACGTGTCCCTAATACTGGTGGCCGAGACGGACAAGAACGACACGCACCAGTTCGAGGACGTGCGCCGCGTCATACAGATATTCCGGATCATGCGGATACTGCGCATACTGAAACTGGCCCGGCACTCCACCGGGCTGCAGAGCCTCGGGTTCACGTTGCGCAACTCGTACAAGGAGCTGGGCCTGCTCATGTTGTTCCTGGCCATGGGCGTGTTGATATTCTCCAGCCTGGCGTATTTCGCGGAGAAGGACGAGGAGAACACCAAGTTCCTGTCCATACCGGACACGTTCTGGTGGGCCGGCATCACCATGACCACCGTGGGCTACGGCGACATTTACCCGACCACCAACCTGGGCAAGGTCATCGGCGGCGTCTGTTGTATCTGCGGCGTGCTGGTCATTGCGCTTCCCATTCCGATTATCGTCAACAATTTTGCCGAGTTCTATAAAAACCAGATGCGCCGGGAGAAGGCGCTGAAGCGGCGCGAGGCGTTGGAGCGCGCGAAACGCGAGGGCAGCATCGTGTCCTTCCACCACGTCAACCTGCGGGACGCGTTCGCCAAGAGCATGGACCTGATCGACGTGATCGTGGACACCGGTAAGTCGACGACCCGCGGCCCGATCGCTGCCGCCGGGCCGGAGCCTAACCCGTAACCTATATGAGTCCCGAATAAGGTAGTGCTAGCCGACAACCCCGGAAGATTAACCCCACCCCCCCTCACCCCTGTACACGAACCCACCCCACACACACACACACACACACACACACACACACACACACACACACTCTTACACGATCATACCCACATCTTACCCACACACCACCAGTCGTCAGACGTCGTCAGGCCTCGTTCTAACGGGCTGCAAAAGGAAATATCAAAAGTGCAGTTGGGGATTTACGGGCACCGTTCAAAAAAAAATTTGACTTTTCTCACCGTTGGGATTCGATACTTGTGTAATTAAATTTCGTAAGTCTACCTAGTGTCTAATAAATAATCCAAGTTTACACGACGTTTGTCATTTCGATTATATTGAACAATACATAAGTTTTCAAATAATATGTAAAATACAATTTCGTTATTCGGTTGTTTGAATTTTATTGTAAAGTTATAAATAACTACAAGAAAAATTTAAGTAGAATATTTTAGTTTTATTTTCTATTTTTTTCACGCAATAATAAAATTATAAATAATATCATGATACGACATATGTTGGAGGGGAGATGGAAAAAGTATAGTTAGTCCAAATAAATTTCATGACAACAAACATTTCAGCGTATTGTGGGCAGCAGATAAAAACCCTTTGAATAAGCCCTGGTCCGATGAACCTCATACATTCGCATCTAGAGTACCTTCCCCATGCGTCCTATGTAGTGCACTTCTCATCATATTTCGATTCTCTTCACCACTTCTCCGCACCACGTAGGAACTAATCCGAGCATGTGATTAAATATTACTCCACAGGGCCCGATTACATCAATCGGTTCCTTATTTCAAAACATAATAAACCAAAAAAAAAAAAAAAATGACTTTCTCTGATTCGTTTTGTTTTTTTTTTTTTTTGAAAATAATGACGTCAATAATAACGTAATCCATATAATCATAAAAACATAAATATTGAAGTTAAAAATCAAAATTCGATTAAAGAATGTGTTATGATGAAGATAAATCTAAGAGAGTAATGAACAAGACACCTAGCCAAACCAAATTTTCACATAGGACAAACCAAATGTTTAGGACGGACATTAGAAGAAAAATAATGTTATTTTTAATTAATTTTATTGACAAGTGTAAATTTCCGTTATGCAATTTCCCATCTAAAATCCATTTATAATATTTAAATTTTTTGAAGATTCACAATGAACTTTTAAAAAATTAAATTTTTAAATCTAAAAATAGTCTAAAATAGTCTAAAATAAATCTAAAAGTGTTTTAAATTTGATTTTAACGTCTATCTGAGAACGGAGCCTCAGGCAATCGCCAAAGTTCCCTTACCCTTTCCCCGCGTTCTTATTGATCGATCAAACAAATCGTCACACCGTAATAATTTATTATTACCATAAAGGGATGAACACTACTCACCAACCTTCCCCGTGTACACGTATGACTTATTCTTTTTTCGTGTTCATCGCGATATCATCGTGTTACCTAAGCCATCAACCCGTTAACATGTTAAAATACTTTTCACACACGATCATTACACACACACACACACGCGCGCGCGCGCGCGTAGACCAAACGCAGAGGTCTTACTGAGTTTTGTACACGAATTAACTATATTTTATAATATGATATGTATAAATATATAATATGCTCACTTGTATAAAGCTTGAGTAAATAACTATAGTCAATTTTCAGAGAGCGACAAGCCGAAGCTGTCCAAGCAGAACTCTATTCGGTCGCATGGTAAGTTTTGGTCATTTTTATTCTGTTGTACATATAGTCATCGCGCATGACGTCCGCGTTTTTAATTAATCCGTGGCTGTTACCATGTGTTACCAACGCTCCGGCAAAACGAACAGATGCCAAAAAAAATTTCTGAATTAAACCAAAAGCGCTCGTGATCCGACCGTTTTACAGTCTGTAAACGGAGAAAACGTTGACCAGTTTCAAAAGAGATCCGATTTATTGTCATGTACGATTGCTTTTTTAGACAAATCCAAAAGCACGCAATCACATCAATACACTCTGCAGGGTCTTCCAGATAAATGGGAAAATTAAAAAGTTCTGTTGGCCGAGGAAGGGTAATGGATGAATCCTTTTTAACTGTCGTTTAGTAATCGTGAACCAGTTCAAAACGTGTATTTGTCGTGAAGGTGTTTTACAAAATTGGTATCTGTGTGACAGCGGCTTACTGGGAATTTCAACGTTGTCTTGAAGATTTCATTTCAGGACTTTAGGTGCCTTTAGGTTAGATTGTGTCGTGTAATAGGGACATAAATTGAATTTCGAAGTTATGCGTTTAATTTATAGGTAGGTCAGAAATTTCCCACAAGCCACACAGTCGTACCACCATCATTTTTGTAAAATGCCTCAACGGAAAATGAGTGATCTAAACCAACCCACCGGCCCATGATTACGAACGAAAGTTAATTGTGCAAAAAAGGACCCACACTGTTCTCGTATCTCTCAGGCGTGTCACGAATACTGCGATCAAATCTTCCCGTTTTCCTGAAAGTTCTCGAATCATTAAAAATGTACTATATCATACAACTCGTACACAAGTGTTAAAAGTATTATTTAATTCTTGAGGGTTCCACACACTACTACCATAAACTATACTATGGTATCGCGTAAAAAAAAATACCATTGCTAGGTATAGCCATTGCACGATAAGCGGTGCAAATTGCATCGCATCGTATGTTGACGCGTTGTATTGTTAAATACGTAAGTACCTTTTACAAGTTTAATCGAAATCTAACGAGTGTAGTGCGTGCTCATCATACTGTATGCACGAATTTCACGCAAAAACAAAAAAGGAAAAACCGTCAAAACAATTTTGGATTGCGTGAAGAAAAAACCTCAAAGACCTTGAGAATTCAGTACAACTTTCGTGAAAATACAAACCTAAATCGTTGGCGTTCTATAAAAGTTTTTGACGTTTTCACCGTCGCTCGTCGTACGATTGAAGAGCTGGAACGCGTGCGTTTGACGAATATTTGGTTTCGTTTGTATTTATTTTGTTGAAGGGCAGACTTGAAATTTTAAACCTACTCATTACCAACGATTTTCAGGGTTAAAGCCTTATACCGATCTTTTTCTAACTGTGGCTTCAAATATGGATTGGTAATTAAAATAAATGACTAATCTATATCTACATTTACGTTCAGTTTTAATGTTAGTATTCATTTTACTATAAAATATATTTTACCTTATATGTCCCTATAATTTTATCCATCATCAATTAATTCACTTATACATTATGACGTCATATATAGAAAGTGAAGGGACTGAAGTCGTTCGGGTTAAAAACATGAAAAAATAAAATTCTTAAACATCCAGCCCTTCCCTCGCCGGCACTAAAACGATACTTTTACCTGAGAATAAGAGAATAACACGTGTAGATACAAATTTTTCTAAGTCATCAAAAACGAATACAAAGCTTGATGTTATGTAACAAATCAAGATAAGTACACCGAAAATTTTTTGGTTTGATCGTTATTGAGCGCGTAAATTCAGTAAATTAAAATTTATCAAAAACTTCATCGATATTCACATTCATTCTATTAAGTTTAGAAAATCTAATCGAACTGAGTGAGTAAAAAAATAATAAAATAATTCAAAAAACTCTATACCTATCTAATATAATAGTTTAGCACATTTATAGTGTAATATAAATTATAATTAATAACATTGGTATATTGTTAATTGTATTGCATTCAATCTTTCAAACGTGTCTTGCATACGTCCCAAGTTTTCTGATTTTCTTAGGTAAAATTATGGTTGTGTACCCAAATGCATTTTTGTTTTTATGTGTCCAAACGTGTTGGATTTTGGGTCAATGTTCCGAAAACGTTCACCTCCCTGCTAACGTCCATCTATGGCCCCACATATCAATATAATAGCAATTTACGTAACGATGACGTCGTACACCATGACAAATAAAATAATTACAATAATTTAGGATTTAGAACCGGTTTCGGCGAGAGAAAAGTTAAAACCTACCTGAACCCTATATTTTTTTTAATTTTCTTTTACCGTAACCGAAAATTTGTAAAATCGGTTGAAAAAGAACAAAATTTTCTAAAAAAAAAAAAAAAAAAAAAAAACCGTATATAATAATAACCAAAACCAACCGTTACTGTTATCACCGTCAATGGTCAAAACCAGGTTACGGGTTACCAGTAACGGACGTTCTTTTTTGACCTAATCGTTTTCGGTACACAATATTGCGGACAATATGTTATAAAACAAAACGTGCTACGATGATTTATTCCTTTGATTCTTGATAATATATTTAAAGTTTGATGAGAAGTATTAAACAATTTAAATCATTATTATAAAATGACGCCTGTTATTTAATTATTATTTCACATATTTTTACATACTTCACTGATTTGTAATGATTTTGAAACGAGTTTTAGCGTTCCATCATTTATAATATGTTGCAATGTATACTAAAACAGCCATTTATCGATGTGTTAACGTAATTCATATTTTTAGTTGTTATTTTGCTTTACTTCTTAATAATCGAAACACGTCGAATTGACGAAATTTCGAAAATAATCAAATTGGAAATCATCTGCAATCGCCGTGACCTTTTTTTAGGGGTTAAAATTTTAAACGTTTTGTTAGGCCTCTGACGATCGTGTTCCACCCTATACGCCACGTTACCGGTTCTATGTCCTGCCCTCATAACCAGGGCCGGCTCAAGGTATAGGCTAAAAAACAGCATTTCAGCAGGGGCGGCATTTTCAAAATTGACTTGTATATTTTTTTTTATTTCTATTGTATTATGTAAGGAAAATTTTTTAAAAAATTCATCAGTGAAAATCGACTTACCTATAATAAGTAGGTAATCTACTATGATATAATTAAAAGGGGCGAAGCCCTCTCAAAACTATTTATAGCCCCCGGAATTTTTGAGAATTACATAAGGTTAATGCTTTTTCGGGGGGCTAAATCAATCTAATAAACATATTAGCCCCCTTCAAATTATTTTCCAAGTTGCGCCAATGCAACTATTATGTTACGGTTTTGTTTTATTATTTTAATCGCATAGGCGGCATTTTGTATATTGTATTTTCTCATAATTTGTATTTATCTTGTATTTCATCGTGACTCGTGCTCGATACTTGACGGTCGAAGCTCGTTGAAAATAGAAATTCAGTTGATTTCTCAAGTAAATAAAATACTGTCTGCACATCGTACATATTTATAAAACTATAATGTCCAAATAATGATCTAATGAACAAATATTAAATCTTATGTCAACAGATAAATCTTGTATTATATTTTAATGTCTAATGTATTTTAAACTTGCATAACTTATTTATTTTTAGAAAATATAATTATTCATTTACCAAGTAATATCGTATTAAAGTAATTTAACTATATAACAAGTATTTTTTTTTTTTTTTAATTAACATTCAGTTTAGAGTACAAGATTTATTTTTTTTTTATTAACAGTCAAAAACTATACGTAATCCTAAAATCTAAATACGTATGTGCATTTAATCAATAATTATATAATATTATAATTATTGTACAAATATGATATTAAAATAAAAAATATATAAAAATAACCGGGGATTGTCCCTACATTACTAGTTATTTCTTTAAAATAAAAATATTGTGTAAGTATATGTTACCTAAAAAGTAGGGTTAGGGGTTAAATTTAAATTAGAGCTCAATTTTTTTTATTTTTTTTTAAAGACGGCAAAATTAAGTTTTGCCTAGCGCACTATTTTTGCTTGAGCCGGCCCTGTGACCTCATAACCGTACGTCAGTGGTTCTCAACCAGGGTGACATGTCACCTTAGAGTGACATAAACCCAGTGTAGGGGTGACGCTCAATCCTGAAGGAAAATAAAAAATGAGGAAATTTTTTGAAATATCAAAAAAAAAAATCTATTTAAACCTCAACACAAGATCTGTGCTTCTTAACGACTACATTATATATATATATATATTTTTAAATTTCTTTCTCATTCATCCATCACTATTTCTCCGACCGTTAAGAAATTTTGAGTACGTCATTGATCACAAATTACTGATTACTGTGTGGCTCGGATGTGTATGAATTTACATATTTTTTCTGTATGATAGTTTAGTGTACAAAATCTGTTTACTATTTTCGCATATTTTAGTGTTTAAGTTTTTAATGTTTAGTTTTTAGAGCATATTTTACGATGTTAATGTCTTATTTGTGGCTTTCTGATTATTTTGGTAATTAATTAAAAATAATTATGATTTTTGATAAAATCATCTAAACATTTTTAACAAATTATGAACAAAAAAAAATACCTTATTTTTAATTCAACTAAATGATGTAGTTTTGCTTTATGTACCTGAATTGATGATATGAGAAAAATCTAACTGTTTGAGCGATAGGTCGTGATTAAGACAGCTGCTGTCGACTGACAGATTATTATGGGAAAAACGTTATACCCAACCATTAAGCAAAAGCTAAATTTATACTTCTAAAATTCAAAAGAAATTAACTATTTTGACACAGTATACTTTATACTTATAATTTGACATTTTATTCAAACATATTTCGAATAAAAGTACTTCAGAAGGTGAAAACAATTTTATTAAGCATATTTAAACATTTTCGGTACGTAAAGACATATTTCATGTCTTTAGAGCGTACACATTCAAGCCCTACTGATTAGTTTAATGGTATGGTGGTGACATGGTGAAGAAATATCTAGGTCAAGGGTGACTCGAATCAAAAAAAGGTTGAGAACCACTGCCGTACGTGCCCCCGGGGCCCCCGAGGATTTCGCCTAATCTCATGCGTGTGCGTGTGTGTGCGCGCGTGTGCGTGTGTTCCTGAACAGTAGGCAGCAGCTATTCGCAGTACGACGGGACAAGCAGCGGCAGCGAGACGGTACCGTTGAACCCGACGCCGGCGCGTGGTGCTGCGTCATCGAGTCCTCCGCAACAAGAACACCAGACGCTGTTGGACATCGACAATCCCGAGCAAAACGCCACGTCGTTCGGGAAACCGTTCGAGAGCTCCGTGAGTATACTCATTTATTAAAATATCGCGTGTTACTAATAATTATTCGTGTGTGATACCGCGTGTGTCTGCTGCGTTTCGCTCCCCTCCTCCCACATTTTGTGTCTCTGTTGTGACCGTGACACAAAGTGTGCCCCCCCCCCCAGACGACGTTCTTCCGGGTTTCATTCCGTTTTTTTTTTTTTTTATTTTATTGTTTCTGGGAGGATCTTTCTCTCCCACCCCCTAAACCTTCAAGTACCTACCACAACTTTTGTGATAGGACAGATTTTACTTACCACAATATAGGGCGTTTTAATGTTATTATTGAGAATGTTAACATTTTTGTTTTTATCCGAATTCCAAAAATTGATTTTTATTTATTTATTTATTTATTTTTTTTTTTTTTTTTACTTATACTTTACTTCAATATATTCGTTAGTTCTACGTATAATAATTGTCGACAACTCTCATAATACACAATGCTAATCGAAATTAAAATATTACGTCTACAATAAATATATATATATACATATGATATTTAAATTTAAAAAATATATATATATATATATTATAGACAAAAGAGTCGGACATAAATATGTTTAGTAAATAAATGTTTTTTTTTTTTAATATAATAATATGTTTTTGAAACAATTTTTATGATAGTATTAAACTTTAAACGTATATAAACAAAAATGAATTGGTAATAATATAATAAAACAATACAAAAATATTCAATAATAATGTCTGGTCTAGTTACTGTAATGTGATATAAACTTTCCAAAAGTAATATCAATTTTTTTTATTATTAAATAACAGTTATTTAACATAAGAGTCTATCGACGACGATTAATCATATGGTCGATTATATTGTAATAACTAAACTGAAAATCTTTTGAATAAAATAAATATTTCACGCACCCCCCCCTCAGTCAACCGCGGCTCTCAGGCTGGGAAGCACTGCTTTAGAGAGGTCATTTATCTAATTTCTCATTTTTTTTTTTTTTTTTGAAAAACTACCCAAAATTCGACACAAAAACTCAGAAACCTTTATTTTTTATCCAATTTTTATGAAAATTTAAACGTATAGATAGACAATAATATTAGAAGTTTTTTGATACGAAAAAATTTTGAAAATGAGAAATATTTTTTTTTCCTGTAAACACTTTTTCATATGAAAATAGTATGAAAATACTTGTCCAATAATCTCAAACAGCAACTTTTTGAAATTTGATTTGCCTGATTGTAGTACTTTAGATAGGTCATTATCCGAAAATTTCAATTATTTTTCTCAAAATTTGGAAAAAAACTACCCAAATTTTGACAAAAATTACACGTTAACCATTTTTTTTTATCTAAACTTTATGAAAGTTTAAACGTAGGTAGACAATAACGTGAAAAAAAATGTTTGGACATTTACTATTCACGTGAAGCAGTTCCAAAGTAATTATATCAAAAATTGATTGCGGCGTTCTTATTGGTTACTATTGTTATCGTGACATATATACAATCGCTATTCCACTAATTCAATTGTTTGTTTTGATTAAAATAGTATTTTTACTATTATTATTTGCATAAAGTGTGGTAAAAAACTGAAAGTATTATTATTAAATTGTTTTCAGTAGCAGTCGTCGAGTTATTCGTTTTTTTTCCAACAAGTTTTGTGTAAACTATTTCTATATAGATGCACAATCATTTATTTCTGGGAGTCAATTAGTATGATTTTTCAATTTTGGGACTCATTTCGGATGCAGCCAAAAAAAGTATTAACGGAATTTACATAAAAAAAGATTAGATTGATGGAATTTACAAGTGCCCCTACATTTTTATTCAAATAATATTTTGTCTGTTTTATATCTACATAATTTCTTAAGTTTTTAATTTTCTTAAAAGCACCCACTATTTTTAACTCAACATTAAGAGAGAATATCTTTTTTTTAATAAATATTGATATTTGAGCGTTTTTTTCCGATTAATATTTTATGAGAAATAAACATTTAAAGTTCATCATAACAGAATGGAGAAACAGAGGCTCCACATGCAAAAATTCTACTGCCACTAATACTACGCTACTAAAAGCTTTAAGTGCTTATTTATGTGTATTTCTTAAACTATTGATCAAAAGGAAAACTATAGTAACGAAATTAAACGGTTTTTTTATTTTCTTTTAGAGAATTAAGTTTAGTGATTGCTATCAAGAAAACTAAAAAAAAAACTTTAAAAGTTACACCGATAAAAATAAAGGTAAAAAATTATTTTATAAAAATGTGTCATTGATATTACACAAATATCAAGTTTAAAAAAATTATTTTGAGAAAAAAAACAATATAATAGTGTACATAAATAAATCATATAATGCTGAACTTTACTAATCTGGTATAAATAGCAAAATATAATATCTTGATTTAAAATTCAATTGATAAAATATTACGCTTTTTCTTTAAAGTCCCATTCGGGTTGCTGATTGAATAAATGGTGAATTATGATATTAAATTCGATGATATTAAGATAGTTTTCGAGTTTTTTTTTTTTTCGTCAAATTTTGAGTAGTTTTTTCAAAAGAAAATTATTGAGGATTTGAGAAACTCAAAAAATGACCTCTCTATAGTACCGTCTAGAGGAAATTTCGGTTTCAGAAATTTACAAGTCGAGATATTTGGACAAATATTTCTATACGAAAAAGTGGTTCACAGGAAAAAAAAATAATAAACTTCATTGTAAAAACATTTTAAAATAAAAAATACCAACGAACCTATAGCCGTAGGTGAGTTTTTAAATGACGAAATAAAACTATTAACTTTCATTCGAATATCCGGTATTGTAAACAAGATAATATTTTAATAATATGAAATAAAATAATGGTCATTAATTAGATTTATATAAAAACACAATATTTTTGCTTTTTCTAAATTACATAATCAAGTTTGATGCTTCGAAAAAACTGATGGATTATATTATTATAATGTTTAATGTACTGAAAATAAATAGATCCGCGAAGTAGGTACATACTTATAAAATATGGCCTACGGTATAAAATATAAATTTCAAAATGTGACCCGGAATTCGAAAAAGGTTGGGCTCGCCGCCTACTCTAACGAATGAGCATTGCTTATACGTCCATATACCTTATACCTCCAATTCTTGCGTGTGTGCTCTTCGGGTTGGAGTGAGTGGCTCATTAGAAATATTTTTTTTTGACTTTTGAAAGCAGCATTTAACAGTGATGTCAATATCGTCTGGAATGAAACGACTCCAATGTTTTTGCGCTTGCTGAAAGATTTATGTACATTTTTGGTTTTTGTGTGATTTTTTTTTTTTTTTTTTACGAATGTTATTTTGTTTTTATTTTAGGCCAATTTGACCGCGAGTTGTTTTAACCAAAAATTAGACGAAATATTCAATGAGTTCGAATGTTGCTCTTGTAGACAAAAGGTACAAGAATTTAATTTTATCGATTAAATGTATATTTTCTTGCATCAAAAAAAAGTCTAACCAAAAGTAGACGTTATATTATAATATTTTAACCTTTTTATAGTTGAAAGTAGATTAATAAAAAGTCTGTTATTAGTTTTGAGTAGGTACTAACATATAATTAGATCGACTGTTCACTATTATAGATGTAACGTACACATACATTTAGCCATACGCGTATTTTGTTCATAAAATAACATAATATCAGTTGACAATTTTTTTTTTTAACTTCACTAATATAAAATGATATTAACAAAAAAACTTTACGATCATTTTTAATGATTTTTAGTTTTATATATTTTCATTTATACACTTACGTTTTTTTTTTTTTTTTGTTGTTGTTATTAAAATACTTAAACAAAAATGAATTATTAACTAAAAAGTAATAAGCTGATTCACTAAGCTTGTTTGCCATAAAAAAAAAAAACAATAATTTGGTTTTTTTTTTTCGAAATGTTCAAGTCATTATAAAAACTGTGTTTTCCATAACTCATTTTTTTCACGTGTCACCTAAGGATTTTCTGTAGGGATACACACTTTTTCTTCAAATGGAAATCATCCCCTATTTTATCAACGGAATTATATTCGGGTTATTTTTCTATGAATTTTATTTATTTATTTATTTCACGCCATATGGCGCAGTTTTAGTGTTGTAATAAATAAGTGTGATACGTGCAGTTAGTGTATTGAGAAAAGTAAGTTACTTAAAATGAATATATAAAAATAAAACACAGAATTAACTTAATAGGAAATTATCTGTGTAGGTAGTGGCCGAAAATTAAATTTAAAAGTTCAATTTGTTTTATTCACCGTGCAGAGGTGGTGGACCTTGGAGAGGATGGTTGTGACCGTAAGAAATAGAATGGAAAAGAAAGTTTTCCAGTGGGATATGCTGTGGGATTAGGAAAGAAATAGTTGCGTGTATTTGATGTATTGAAATCAAAATTTGAACCAATATAGTTTTTGAATTATTCAAATTTAAGTATTAAGGAAAATAGTCTTTTGGGCACGTCGTATTAAGCAGCAACCTACGTAGCTCATAATAATTATTATGATTCTACTCAATTAACCTTTAATCAGAAGTAAAAATTAAAATGTTCATAGATATGTCGTGTGATGTGTATTACAAATTACAAGATAATATGAAAGGTAGATAGATAAAAGTAGATAAGTAGTTATTACTTATTATCATCAATCGTAAAGAAAATTGTTACTAATTTTATTGTACTTTAGCTGTCATAAAAATTATCGTGAGCAGGATATTCGTGTTTGTAGAAAAATATAGTATAAGAACATTTTTGCGCAAGTATTCCTGATTCAAGTTTAATTGGGTAACTTCATGATTATTAGAAATCCAACACTAGATAATGAGAATTACAATGTACATATTATATCGAGAGAAAATGTGTTAGAAAAAATGGCTAACATTTTTTTTTTCATATTTTCAAAGCTCCTCGCACCAAAATATTTCTTGTATCATCTTTTATTATATGTTTAAATTTTGGGTAATTGTTCCCTCCCCCCCAAAAAAATTGAGAAATTGAGAAATTAGAAAAATAACCTGTTTAAAGTATTATCTAGAGGAAAATCTGTGTTCAAAATGTTGCTAGTCAAAACTTTTAGACAGGTATTTCCGTATGAAAAAGTGTTTATAGAAAAAAATATATAAATAATATAATCATTGTAAAAACACTAGCTTCTTCGCTTCGTTCAGAATGTGAAAAAACTTGCATCACCACAGGACATCCTTAAAGTGACAAGAAAAAAATATATATATAAAAATATAATTTTTATAGTAAGTTGAAAATTTCAAAAGAAATTTATAATTTTTTCCATTTTTACGGACAAAACAGGGGGTAAACATGCTTAGAAAATCACCCTTTATATGTATGCCCATACAAGTCATATTAGATACTTCTAATGAATAAATCTGTAGAAATTATATGCCTTAGTGCAAAACACATTAAAATTCGTTAAGCGTAGTGGCTACGAGAGTATGTATTATTGAACTACTTCGCATAAAACATTATTTTTTAATCGATGCTTATTAGTAGGACTTAAATATTAGCAAAATATAGCCTTAAAAAAAACATTTTAAGCGCCTAAAAAATTAAAAAAAGTATCTATCATATTTTACTCCAAAAGACATATTAAAATTATACATTAAAAAATCCGGTATTTTGCACCGTGGCCCATGGAATCAGTCGGTGTGTTAAATTTTAAAGAAACGATCAATTATTTCTTCAATATAGTTAAAACAACTGTAAGTGGAGATTTAGTTTATTCAAAACAATTTTACGTAAAAATTATAAAGTTTATTATTAAAATGAAAAAAAAATAATTTTTTTGGTCGGCCAGTTTTGTATCCCGCTATTAACTGGGAGCAGAAAAAAAAAATTAAATTATAAACATTAGTATTAAAAATGTTCTTTTACCAAAATATTATTAGTTAAGTTTTGTATATTGAGATTTTCATAAAGTTTAAATAAAAAGTTTTTAAAAGGGTTTTTGTCAAACTTTGGGTAGTTTTTCCCAAATTTTGGAAAAACTATAGAGAATTTCAAAAAAAATAACCTCTTTGAAGTAACATCTAGATCTGAATTTTAATTCAAAAATTTACTAGTCAATACTTTTAGATAAGTATTTCTATTCAAAAAATAATTACAGAAAAAAAATTAAAGTAAAGTAAAGTATACAGTTAAGTAAAGTAGCCTGACATAATTCGTACCACGGGTATTCTTCGCTCCTCGGGTCAGATATTCTTGGTTGTTGCGTTGAATTTTAAAGAAACGATAAATCTTTTCTTAGATAATAGATTTTCTGAGCAAAGAAAATTAATAATATAAAAAAACAGAGTAATAGTGGTCATTTTCAATACACCCACCAAAAGTATCTGACCCAAGAAGCAAAGAATGCCTATGGTATGAAGTACGTTGAAAAAAAATAATAAACATAAAAAACAAATAATAAATATATAATGTATCACTCATTTTTGGCAATAACATTATAGTATTGATATAAGAAATTCGGAAATATGTGAAATTTTCATCAGAATTATCGAAGAAAATTAGAAAAAAGAACTAATATGGTGCCAAAAAACGAAACGAAACACATTTAAAGGAAAAAAGGCAAAAAAAATTAACTTTATTGAAATTAAAACATATGAAAAGTATTTATGTACATAAGAATTATTTCTCTATCACACACTCTCTTCAAAATTAGAATTCGCTACGAAATCCGAGCACCTACTTCTTACACTCTTATAACACAAATAATTATATCAATTATTATTATATTGTGCATAAATTATCTACTGCTTTTGCACATACACGCTGTTTACGATGCTATGTATTGTTTAGCTCGACATTAATGGGCATTTTTAACGATATAGGAATAATATTATTTAAAGGGCAACATTAGCAATTTATAATAAATATGCATAATGTATTTATGTTGTGGAAAACGGCGTCATTCTATTACTTATATAAGCAATTTGTGACGGAAAACTCTGAAGGCTTCAGTTTCGACAATTCTTTAGTTTTTAAATCAGCTTTTTAAATAAAAATAAAAATCAGGTTTTCAAAGACGCTGTGAAGCCAATATTTTGATTAAATTGCCTATTGTTTTTTGTAGAACCATTTTATGTTTAATCATTTTTTTTTCATTAAATTGTATTTAAATTGATGATCTCTTAGATTCTGAACGAAGTGAACGAGCTAATGTTTTTATAATGATGTATATTTTTTTTAGCATTTTTTTTTTTTCTGTAAACATTTTTTTGTATAGAAATACTTGTCCAAAAATCTCGACCAGCGACTTCTTGAAACCAGATTATTATCTGACCCGAAGAATGAAGAATATCCGTGGTGCAAAGTGTGGCCGGCTTTCTTGCCTTTACTTTATTTTACTTTGCTTCACTCTACTATTTTTATTTATTTAATAAATAAAGGAAAAATATTTAATGAGGAAAAAAATGTTAGAAAAATGTCCAAATATTTTTTTTCACATTTTCAACATTTTCTCGCGCCAAAATGTTTCTCATATTATTCTCTATCTATGTTTAAATTTTCATAAAGTTTGGATCAAAAAATTATGGTTTCCGAATTTTTTTTTTGTCAAATCTTGGGTAGCTTTTCCTCCCAAAAAAATTGAAGAATTCAAAAATTCAAAAAATTACCCTTTAAAGTATCAACTAGAGGCTAAACCGGTTTCAAAAAGTTGATAATCGAAACTTTTGGACAAGAATTTCTACACGAAAGTGTTTACAGAAGAAAAAAAATAAACATCATAAAGTAAAAACACTAATATATATATATATAACAATTTTCTATTCGAAATCGTAAACAGACTCAAACAATTGAGGTTAGGAAAAAAGGTTTGGTAAAAGAAAAAAAAATAACAAAAAGAAAATCCACATATTAAAAATCTTTCGTCAAAATAATTTTCGTATTATTGTCTTTTTCTATACATAAATTTTCATCAAATTTTCAAAATGGCTACGAGACGCAATGATAATTATATTTTTTTTTTAAAACCCCCCCCCCACCCCGACTTTTTTTATGTGTTCTCCACTATATAGTATTAATTATACACATAATATAATATTTATTGTACGATGACAAACGTGTAATTTTATTTAATTTTTTTTCACAACGTTTTTGATTCGATCGACTTGGCGCTGCCAATTACACAATGTCTTTGCAACAATCCGTTCCGCGCGCGCGTACATTTAGCTGGTCCGAGACTTTTCGACGACGCCGCGGCGTACTTCGAAGACCAAATATTCGTCCTCGTCGATCGGCAGCGTACCCCCCCCCCACCGCCACCACCAACACCGCCGGCTGACCTAGATCGAGAGAGATAACGATGTCATTATTCACGACGTTATTGTTCCGCGGCGAAGAGACGAAGCTTACACGCGAGCAACGCCGCCGCCGCCGCAGGTCGCACGATACGTCATTGAAATATGTATTACGTGTTTTGCACGAGATTCCGATTTTCTACGTTTCGATCCGTACCACCCCGCCGTCTCGTTCTTCCCTACGCTCAACGTGCGTCGACAACAAAACAGGGAATTTTACACGATTTCGGTCCTCCGGAAATAGCTGCAGCAGCTGGTGTAAAGGTTTATTGCGAGGGATGGGCCTGGCAAACATTACACATTATTATGTGTACGAGTAAAAAAGAAAAAAAAAAACAGACCCATTCTGCTTTCTAATTGTTTAAATAATTAATTAAGTGCTCATTGGAGCTCCCGGGGCGGAAATTTCATATGAGCCCTTTTGATGAAAAGTCTATAATTTGTAGTATAATAAAAGTCAAAACTGCCAAATTAATATAAATAAAAATGCATGTGATAATACAGAGTTTAGCGATATGTTTTTAAATTTATTAACATGCGAACAAAAAAAAAAAAAAAAAAAAGGTAATATATTATTATAAATAAAACAAAAACTATTTTATATTAAATACATTTTTTTCTTGCTTTACTTACTTGAAGCCATCTCCCTTCGTACTTCATTAACGTTAAGTATAACTTAAAATGTGATTCAGTCTAAAACCGTATGGGCCCTTATCACTTTGATACTTGGGTGGGCCCCGGGGCTGCAGCCCCGGCTAGACCCCCCCTCCCCTTAATCCGGCTATGGTTGTTTTAAGTTTCGAGAGGAGCCATTTGGGTAATGCTCAGACACATTCTCGTCGTCCCGAAAAATCATCAATACGTTATTATTTCGATTAGAATAATTATAATATGTATTTAAATTTGTAAAGTAATCCGTTTATAATCTATATAGTGTCTTCGTACTGTCCGCCGATTAGTTAGGTAGGTAGTCTAAGTACATTATAATTTATTAATGGCATATAGGAATTCAGGTAGAAATTACCATACATTTTTATCGGTGAAAATTATCAGTCCTTTTTTAGGGTCGACCTTTTTTTTTATTACCCGCTGTTCCCCGGGCAAAATGTTCAACAAAAAGGGTGAAAGCGGGTCCAGTTTACGTTTGACCACCGACCAGAGATGACAATGATATGCGTGGGCGTAACTGGGTTTTATTAGTAAGAGAGGCTACGATCCTGATTCGAGAGTATTTAAAAAGCCGGACATACTTCGCACGACAGGTGGGATTCTCTTGACGGGTGTATTGAATTTTAAAGAAACGATAAATCATTTCTTCAATAAAACGATTCTGAACGAGGGAAATTAATAATATTATAAGGAATAAATGAGAAAAAAAAATGTTAGAAAAATGTCCAAAATTTTTTTTTCACATTTTCAAAATTTTTCTTATATTATTTTCCATGTTAAAATTTTCATAAAGTTCGGATCGAAAAATGATGGTTTCCGAGTCGTTTTTGTCAAATTTTGGGTAGTTTTTTCCAAAAAAAATTGAAGAATTGAGAAATTCAAAAAATGACCTCTCTAAAGACTACGCAATCTAGAGGCAAATCCGGTTTCAAAAATTACCGATCGAAACTTTTGGACAAGTATTTCTATACGAAAAGTTGTACACAGAAAAAAAAGAAATAAACATCATTGTAAAAACACTAGCTTCTTCACTTCGTTCGGAATCTAAAAAAAATTCCCTTGTTTCTCGGACGCCTCACGGTGTAGCATAATCGTTTTAATAATTCGTATAAACACTTTGCCCGTGGCCGCTGTGCTATTGATTTCCCCGACGTTTGGGGCGTGTATCGAATTTGTTTGTGCACATGACATCCGGTACGTCGGCCGCGTCGTAGCACACGTATATAGAGAACCCCCCCCCCGCAATTCGCTTTGATCATTCGCGACATATATTATTATAATTATTTCATGCGATGCCTATTAGGTATGTTATTAATTATAAATCCGTGTGTCTTATGTACGATGAGATCAGGGGGCATTATTGCCTGATATTATATTATAAACGCGGATAACCCAATAAAAAGCCAGTACTGCAGCGTCGTCGTCGTCGAACCGTAATATAATATAGATTATAGGTTATGTAATATTATGTACTTGCACACTGTATTACGTAATTGCGTCCCCAGTGCTTGTGAACAGTCTCGCATCCGGGAATAATATCAGTTCGTCGTTCCCTCACTACTCGCGTCCTGAAATCGCGATCCGATACAGTTTTTTCGTAGCAGCAAACAGAGGGATATTTTCGATTTACGGCACCGAACGAGAGCAAGTCACAAACACAATATTATGTTAAAATCTTTTGTCACGATTCACGGTCGATATGCGTTCTAATTTTAGATTGTACATTAGAGAGGTAATTTTTTGAATTTCTCAATTCTTCAATTTTTTTTTTTTTGGAAAAAACTACCCAGAATTTGACAAAAACGACTCGGAAACCTTCATTTTTTCATCCGAACTATATGAAAATTTAAACATAGATAGAAAATCCTATAAAAAAGATTTTGGCGCGAGAAAATTTTGAAAATATGAGAAAAAATTTTGAACTTTTTTTTCTTATATTATTAACTTCCTTTGTTCAGAATCGTTTTACTGAAGAAATGATTTATCGTTTCTTTAAAATTAAATACACCCGTCAAGAGAATCCCACCCGTCGTGCGAAGTATGTCCGGCTCTTTATTATTTCGTGCGCGAGTGGTTTCTGAGTTTTGTTGAATATTTTTTTTATAAAAGTACAAAGTGGCAAAACCGATTTTGTGCTACACGACTGGTTCCGTACTTGTTCTGATTTGAGCGAATCCGGTTAAGAAAAAGTTACTGATCGAGATTTTTGGACGAGTAGATCCATACGAAAAAGTGTATACAGAAAATAAAATTAACATCACTGTAAAAACAATAGCTTCTTCACTTCGTTCAGAGTCTAAAATTAAATGAGAAAAAAAAGTGTTAGAAAAATGTCCAAAATTTTTTTTTACATTTTTGAAATTTTCTCGCGCCAAAATGTTTCTCATATTATAGATTTCCGAGTCTTTTTTGTCAAATGTTAGGTAGTTTTTTCCAAAAGAAAAGTTGAAGAATTGAGAAATTCAAAAAATGACCTCTTTAAAGTACAATCTAGAGGCAAATCCGGTTTCAAAAAATTACTGATCGAAACTTTTGGACAAGCAGATCTATACGAAAAAATGTATACAAAAAAAAAAAATAATAAAAAAATAAACATCGTTGTAAAAAACACTAGCTTCTTCACTTCGTTCAAAATCTAAAAAGATGAAAATGTATTTTGTTCTTTGACGGTTACATATTATGTTGTTTTCAAACTCTATGCAGACACTAGAACTGTGCGACGGTATATAGTACTTCCCCTGGCTGATAAGAAAATTCGAAAAATCGAATTGTAGTGATACCAACATTGAAAACCAAAAGTTGCAACAATAAGATTCAAAAAAACCGCTTTAATTTGATGGGGGCGATTATCAATCCGAAATGTCCCCACGTTGCACAACAAGCCGAGGGATATTTTTGATTTGCGGAGCGAAGCGGAGGCGTCGACGAGCGTAGAGAGTTGACCAAACACCCGGTGAACTGACCTACGCCATGATTAACATGTTACGTTAATTACCTCATCAAGATTGCCTTACTTTAGGAACAAAATTCCTTTTACCGCTTTTTTAATAATTTTGCTGTTGGTATTGACGAAAATTCGAGGTATGATAAGACCATTCTTATCAGCTGGGGGAAGTACAATACCCATCCCAGAACCGTGAGAGAAAGAGTAAGTACCACCTACGCACGTGTTCATCGACAAAACGATGTGAAACGTCTTTGGTTTTTGGCCTAACGTCGTCTTCCCACCGTCGTCGTCGGCTATGCAGTCTTGAGAAATATGGATTTTTCTCTGTTATTATTTTTTATTTTGTTCTAGAGCCAATGCTTCTACGTGGGCCACCGCCGAGGCGCCACTGATTTAAGTTTATATTAAATTACGGACAAACTCGAGCGGGGGAATAAAACACTCGTGACAGCCCGGCCCCATCGTTGCCGGCGTAGAGAAGAGAATTCCTTTTCAATAATAATAATAATTATCATATTGGCCTTGCATTTTACCGTTTACCGTCGAAAAACATGGTAGCATCGCAAAGCTCGTGTAAATTATCGCCCATACGTTTCGTTTTTATAATGTTGTTATGCGGCGGAGTGATAAATTATAGTTTCAGATCAAAGGCGCCTTTGGTTTTAAAAATGCGTCTGGAGTAGATTCAAATTAGACTTAAGGGAACTACGAGAGAGATAAAATATAATAATCTAAATGCTCCTCTTCCGTACCTATACACATAGACTTGTTATGGTGACTTGAATGATTATCAAGAGTTTCAAGTTTCTGTTACTTTTGAAGTTATGTTTAAAAAACAAAATTAAATTTGATAAAAATTCAGGCTATAGCATAGTTGTTCGATAGTTCTGCCTTACGCTTAAAAAATTATTGAAAATTTTGTAAAATTATCTTTTTAAAGTAACATTTGAATGTGAGTTTCGATTAAAAAAAATACTATATGAAACTTTTTGTCGAGTGAAAAAGTATTTCCAGAAGTAGAAAAAAGATTTTTTCAAAAAAAAGTGTGTACTTCGCACCTCGAGTGGGATACTCTTAACGGGTGTTGAATTTCAAACAAACGATAAATCATTTCTTCATTGGGACGAGTATACGCAACAATTATTATCAGCCATCATATATTGGGTATGGTTAACAATAATTGTTATTTACTAACAGAACAATTCGAAATCCATTTCAATATTCGTGGTAAATGATTATTTTTTTCGCTATTTGAAACGTAGTAATTAAAAATTGTCACCACTGATTTGAACAGAAACGTAAATATAAGTTGACCTATGTAATATATGAGTAAGTTTACTTACAAA
Organism: Stegophylla sp. TES_Ste_2020; assembly: GCA_025469315.1. Classification (NCBI taxonomy): domain Eukaryota; kingdom Metazoa; phylum Arthropoda; class Insecta; order Hemiptera; family Aphididae; genus Stegophylla; species Stegophylla sp. TES_Ste_2020. The sequence continues at coordinate 34,789 of JAIPRM010000173.1, read as the reverse complement.
TTTCTGCTCTAAAAACAATCATTCGAATATGTTACGTAATAATAATGAAAATAAATCTGTTAATATTTGGACTGACCGTTATTTGTGCCTTAATGCAAAATTAAAATGCTTGTTAAAAATTATTCGTAGATCCAACTTTCGTACAAATTAAACCACATTTAAAAAAACACGTAAAAAAAATCTTCTAATAGAAGTAAATTTCTTCCAAATGAAGAATTAAATGTTTTATGTAATAAAATCGAAATAGATTATTCTGCAATTAAATAACAATTATTGTTAATCATACCCGATATAGAACTAATAATTATTGTTGTGTATATTTAACAGAAGCTTCAGTTAATCCAATCGTTTCCAGTAACTCCACCAGTCCTATTGAAGAAATTACTTGTTTTTTTTTAAATCCTACACACTCAAAGTTTTTAACTGCATCACTGTAGTTTATAGGCAAATACTTTAATATACAAATATTTTTTATCAGTATAATTCTTATGTAAATTTCCCCTACTGGAAAACGATCTCGATACGCCCCTGGCCCTATTTATATTTTATTTTTATGCAAACGACAAAAAAAGTTTATATACATATATAAATTGAAATAGAGGTTATAAAATCACCCCCCCCCTCTCCAACGCCCTATGCCACAAATAGTCTATTCGCTCAAATATGGCATATAATAAAATAGCAAAAAAACCAATCGATTATAATACCATATTATATAAACATTAAACAATATAGTGTACTGCAGTGGTTCTCAACCTTTTATATACGACGGCGACACCCAAATTTAGATCCATAAAAATGGCGACACGCTAATTTCAGTTATTGTATTCTTGAAAAAATAATAATTATCATCTATGTAAACTATCACACCTATACGTGTTAAAAATGTACTTAAAAAAAAGCCGGATTTACTTAGCACTATGGGTATTCTTCGATCCTTGGATGAGGTATTTACTCATCCAGTTTTATTATTCAACTATTAACTGAGAAAAGAAAAAAAATTGACAAGAAAAAAGTGTTATTACTCATATTATTGTCTATTTGGTATCTATTTTAAAATTTTCATAACATTTGGATAAAAAAAAAAAGTTTTAACGGCATTTTCGTTAAATTTTATGTAGTTTTTACCGAATTTTGGAAAAATATTAAGGATTTCGCAAAATAACCTGTCACAAGTACCATCTAGAGGTAAATTCTGATTCTAACAGATTCTGGTCATAATTTTAGACAAGTATTTCTATACAAAATAGGTTGACAGAAAAAAATAAATAAATAAATAAATAAACATCATTGAAAAATACTAGCTTTCCAGCTAGTATCTATCCAGCTCTATCCGGGATTCAAAATTATAAATTTACATAGTTAAAGATTTTATATTTTCATAAAAATATTCAGTGAGATATTTGTGATATGGTGTAGCGTGAACAGTATACGGTTTATATAGATTAAACTCTAAAATATTATAATAATAAACAATTTTTTTTGTGACACACCGGTTGACAACCACTGGTGTACTGTATTAAATCCGGAGCATTAGTATATCTGTCATTTTTTTTCTACTAACCATTCGGGAAGCCGCAGTAAAACGTCTCGTTGTCAAAACGTAAGCTTCGAGACTTGGATTTTTTCATTTTTTTTTCCTCCTGCTGCTGGAATTGAATTAAACTGACGCGACCAAATCCCCCGAGGACATCGAATGACATTTATACGTGCAGATCGGTCGGACGGTTTATTTTAATTTTGACGTTGAGCGAAACGTCTCGTAAAACATTCGACAGATGATCACCAAATCGACGGATAGTCAAAATATTGTCACGTCGTGTCTTGTACACTGTAATAACTCGGGCTATGAATTTGTAGAAAAGTGTATTTTTTTTTATTTTTTTTTTGATGATTGTAAAACATAACTTTGTAAGTACGTAATTTGAATTATGTAACAACGAATCCATGTATGAAACTTTTATTTTGCATTTTTTGACGTTTTTAATTTTTTAAGGTCATTTTTTTGCATTTTTAAGTCATATTTTCCTTTTTTTAGTTCATTTTTCGGTATTTTTAATTAAATTCCGTCAATTAACATCTTTCGAAAACCTTTTTTTTTTGTTTTACACAGGCTGTATACACGTCAAATTTAAAAAAAAAACTTTAAGGTGAAAAGTATTATACAAAATTCAAATTCAACCAACAATTTTATTTTTATTTTTTTATTAAATAAACATATTTTTATGCGTATAAAATTTAATCTACTAATGGAGTACTGTATTAATAAATAATGTATTTATAAATTAAAAACCATTTTAAGTGCATTTTATACCATATTTTTTTTTTTTTGTTATTTTACATTGGCATTTTTTGTATTATAAGTGCATATTTCATTGCATTTTTTTTTTTTGTCATTTTTAATACATTTTTTTAAGGTTTTTTAGTGCATTAAATTCACAGCCCTAGTAATAACATAATATTGGTGTACTGATTAATAAAAAGCCGGACATACTTCGCACGATGGGTGTACTACGCACGACGGGTGGTATTCTCTTGACGGACGTATTAAATTTTAAAGAAACGATAAATCATTTCTTCAGTAAAACGATTCTGAACGAAAGAAGTTAATAATATAAAAAAAAAAAAAATTTTTCGAAAAATATCCAAAATTTTTTTTCACATTTTCAAAATTTTCTTGCGACAAAATCTTTTTTATAGGAATTTCTATCTATGTTTAAATTTTCATAAAATTCGGATCAAAAAATTATGGTTTCCGAGTCGTTTTTATCAAATTTTGGGTAGTTTTTTCCAAAAAAAAAATTGAACAATTGAGAAATTCAAAAAATGACCTCTCTAATGTACAGTCTAGAGGTG
>JAIPRM010000173.1:17365-28754 GCA_025469315.1 Stegophylla sp. TES_Ste_2020 | reverse complement strand
ATAATATTTCAGTGTTTTATTCAATTAAAAAGTTATAGCAAATAATAAATTTTAGTAAAATAGTAAAAGTTATATTATGTTATGTAAGTTATATATATATATATTATGTTAAAATGTCTTACTTTTTCATCCGTAGATATAAATAGTCAATGGCTAGAAATGTCTTATTCTATGTAATAAAAAAAAAAAAATTTGAACGAGTCAGATAAGAAGATAGTCAAATGAACATATTTTAATATATAATAAGAGATGAATTTTTTTTAAGAAACTCTAAAATGTTGGCGCCCGGGGAATTCGCCCCTTTCGACCCCCCTTAAATGCGCCACTGGTTTTAACTGGTACCAACTTAATATTTTAACTCGTTAATAATACGTATATTTGTTTAAAATAATATATACAAATATTTCTATAGGTATGAAAAAGTATTTACAAAAGAGGGATGAAAAATAAATAAAAATAAACATTATTGCAAAATCATATATGCATCTCCGCTCCACTCAAAATCTAAAATAAAAATTTTTCACATATTAAAAATTTTCTTTCACTAAATTATTTTTCATGTTAATATACTCTATCTACCTATATTAAAATTTTTATAAAGTTTGGATGGGATACGGAATTATATTCGGGTTATTTTTCTGTGAATTTTGATGTATTGAAATTAAAATTTGAACGAGTAGTTTTTGAATATTATTCAAATTTAAATATTAAGGAAAATTGTCACTTGGGCACATATTTAGTTACGTACGAAGTTCGTAATTATTATTATAAATCTACTCAATTAACCTTTAATCAGAAATTATAATTAGTCAAAATGTTCATAGATATCATGTCGTGTGTACGAGATTAAATTTTACATTTACAAACAATTAATTAGTCACGTCGTCTTATCTCATTTACGTATTAAGAATAAATGAAAAAATATGTGCCCAAGTGACAATTTTCCTCAATATTTAAATTTGAATACATAATTCAATAACTACTCGTTCAAATTTTAATTTCAATACATCAAAATTCACAGAAAAATAATTCCGAATATAATTCCGTTATTAAAATAGGGGGTAGCCTTTTGAAAAAAGAAAGTTTGTATCTCCACAGGGCACCCTTAAGGTGACATGAAAAAAATGAGTTATGAAAAATATTGGTTTTACAGTAACTTGAACATTCCAAATTTTACATTTTTACGGCCAAAAATGGAGGTGAGCACGCTTAAAAAATCACCCTGTATACCAAATTAATGATTTGGTAGCGTGTAAAAATGATTTATAATTGCACCAACATAAAAATATATCGTTAAGATATTTCAATTTTAATTTTTGTTTGTTTTTCATTGTTGCAGCAAACGAGCATAGGAGAAAGTTTATTTGGTCGAGCGTCTCAAGAAAGTTTAGATAGTTCACGGAAGCGACGACCTTCGTTTGGGTTGTCGTCCAAAACATTGACTAATGCTACTAGAATAATCAATCAACATTTGTTCGGATTTCCACTTATATCCAATAAAACAGGTACGCTATTTGATACCCCTTGCCTTTGCTTCAGAGTTTAGAGTGTATAAATAGAAAACAATTTTGACGATATAATTTGAAAAAAAAAAAAACTTATACGTTTTACATCAATACTGCATAAAAATTATTTCAAAACAAAATAATGTCCAAAATCACCGTGTTTGGTCTCTCGTGAACGACTGTTTTAGATTTTCGTCGGTGTGTGTAAAAGTGTAAATGTTAAAAACCGTATACAGGTACGCATTACAACGTTAAACAAACTACTTTCAATCAATATTTTATTAGGTATCTAATAATAAAATGTGAGAAATTAAAAAACACACGATCCTTTGAGATTATTAATTCCACCAAATGTTTTCAATCGATTGACATTATTCACTTTCGATCACTTCAGGGCACATGTCATTTTTTAATATTATCTACAAAGCCCAAAATATAACTGTTGATAAAATTATTGTTTTCTACGAATTGATTCGTTACTTTTATTATTGTTACTCACAAAAAAAAAAAGCCCATTATACTTTTCGGTTATCTGACAATAAAAGGCGTGGCACTTCAACCGAATTAACGTCGAGATCCGACCAACCGATAGACTCAGGTTAATATTAAAAAATATTCTTAAATAAAAAAAAAGGGGGGGAATGATACCGCAAACAACAAAGTTTCAAATCTAATTCCTTCACAATAATAATTTATGAGATAATCAATTATGATCTTATTAATTTTTTTTAAAAATATTTTATGCTTACTAATCGTTACGACTTAACGTAATTTTAATGATTGAATATAAACGGATGAAAATCATTACTATAATTCTTTTTGATTCTGTCATATGACACAATATTGAAATACACACATCGTTTTAACTTCCAAACACGTACACGAAACACTATTACTATTCATTTTAGGGTACTATCTTTTGACAAGTACTTATACAGTACTTGAAAAAAAAAATAGAAGAGGTTACAAGACGCATAAGTAAAATAACAAAAAATTATCGTCTCCAAAAATTTTAATGTCTCATAAAACCATAGGATTGTTCTCCTACTCACCCAACATTTCCAACATCCATCACTACAATTTTCATTACCTATTTATTCAAGTACAAATGACTATATCTTTTTATTTATAAAAAAAAATATCAACATTGTTAATCACAGCGTTGTAATTTTATATAGGTATAGAAATAAGTAAGGACTCGATTTAGTTGAATTGAATTAAATTTTTATTCATGAAACGACATAAGTGCTAGTGCTGCCAACAAATATTTTAAAAAACCAACAATCAAATACAATCAAAAAAAAAAAAAAATCAAAACAAACAATAAAATATAAATTTTATATTTAATTCAACTTCTACTGTGTAAATCATATTTAAAATTTATACACTTATAAATTGTTTATTTTTAAAATTTAAATTTTTAAGATGGAATTTCTAAATTTGGTTCTCAACTTTTACCATGCAAATCATGTTTTAAATTGATGTACCTATGTTATAAGCATATTATTGTAATTTAGTATCTCATGGGCCTCCACACAAACTTGTTCGGTGGGGCCCATATACAATAATATAACTTTTATATAATTTTTTGTATAATAATTTCGTACCTTTCAATCATTGATCATACACTCATAATTTTTTATTCATTTCATACCTTTCGGCCAAATTAACATTTACACATATATATTTTAATAAAATGATAATTAATATTTCAAAATTTATTTTACAAACATAAACTCTATTTTTTTAAAACTTTTTTGATCTTTGAATAAGGAAAGTACACATGAAAAAAAGCCGAACATATTTCGCAAGATGGGTGGAATTCTCTTGACGGGTGTATTTAATTTTAAAGAAACGATAAATCATTTCTTCAGTAAAACGATTCTGAACGAGGAAAGTTAATAATATAAAAAAAAATGAAAAAGAAAAATGTTAGAAAAATGTCCAAAAATTTTTTTTCCCACATTTTCAAAATTTTCTTACGCCAAAATCTTTCTTATAGGATTTTCTATCTATGTTTAAATTTTCAAAAAAGTCGGATCAAAAAATGATGGTTTTCAAGTCGTTTTTGTCAAATTTTGGGTAGTTTTTTCTAAAAAAAACATTGAAGAATTGAGAAATTCAAAAAATTACCTCTCTAAAGTACAATCTAGAGGCAAATCCGATTTTAAAAAGTTATTGATCGAAACTTTTGGACAAGTATTTCAATACGAAAAGTTGTACACAGAAAAAAATAAAATAAACATCATTGTAAAAACACTAGCTTCTTCACTTCGTTCAGAATCTAAAAAATCGGAAAACGAATTAAGGGTTAAGTATGGTTTGGTAATTAATTTGAGATAATTAATGGGAAAACAGTTATTGGGAAAGATAATATTAGGAAAATAAATTATTGGGAAAAATGGTATTGAGAGTATAAAAAATTGGGGAAATTGTCCCCGCTCCAACCCTAATGTGTATAACCAATGTGGTTATTGTTTGACAATAATTTGTAGGTATCTAAAAACCACCCCCAATCGTATTTTACTGACGTATTATTTTGTGTACCTATTCATTTATTACCTTGGCATTTATGAATTTTAACTTATAATAGGATTAAGTTACAGCTCTAAGCGTTTGTGTAATGTGGTAACAGCCATTAATATTGGCGTAGAAACTTGATATGTTTGGACATTACGTTTAATGCCGAAGGGGATGCTGAATTCGGGGTGAGTTTGAGGAAATTAGTTTTTATATACGTAGGTTATAATATAATGTAATCACTCTAGCTGATTACTATTTATCCAGAAAATAGATGTATTTTTTTAACTTGATTATTTTATCTACTTTATCCGTACTGTCGCGGTCGTACTGTTTTAGATATACCGTATTCCATTAATATATATATATATACATATTATAAATGTATTGGTATATAATATATACATAGGTATATATTATATAATGTTATGTAAACAATTAGTAGACGACTTGATCATACTATGATATAATAATGTTATTTCGTTATATTATTAATATAATAATTATTATTGTTTGTAATGAACATAAAACTACAACAGTTATTATTATTTAAATACGTTGAAGTTTTCTAAGTGCTTAAGTAATTATTATTATTATCCTATTCATTGCTTATTAAAACGTTGTATGTAAGTATATATATATATATCTATATACTAACGTTCGTAATTTATTATAAAGCCTGTAAGTCTACCCAATTTTATATATATATAATATAATATTATAAACGATGATACCATATTATTATGTTAAATGCTAGTTATATAATTATTAACAAGTTGTAAAGCGACTTTGTATAGATATAGTAGTGGATTTCGTCTTCATAGTATAATAATATAGGTACTCTAGTAACGAACACACTAAAAATAACTGTAATAAAAATGCATTTTTGATGATTTACCGATTTTGTCGTTAAAACAATCATGGTAAATACATTATGTATGTGTAGCCCAATAGCGTAGCCAGAAAACATTTTCGAGGGAGGCTTGTTTAGTGATTTCTACGATGTCCAACCACGAAACCATTTTGTGGGGGTTACAACCCGTTAATCCCCCACTAACTATAGGCAGTGGTGGTTTTGATGAAACTTCCAGGAGGGGCGAATTAAAAATGTTAAGCCTTTCCCCCTCCAAAATTCATAGTAATAAAAAATTTCTTTGTAATTAACGTACAAGTTACGTATAAAAAAATTGTGGTTTCCGAGTCGTTTTTGTCAAATTTTGGATAGTTTTTTCCAAACAAAAAATTGAAGAATTGAGAAATTCAAATAATGACCCCTTTAAAGTACAACCTAGAGGCAAATCCGGTATCAAAAAGTTATTGATCGAAACTTTTGGACAAGCATTTCCATACGAAAAGTTGTACACAAAGAAAAAAAAACATCATTTTAAAAACACTAGCTTCTTCATTTCGTTCAGAATCTAAAAATTCCTTGGAAAGGCGATCACCCCCCCCCCATTTTCCCCTTACAACCGCCACTGCCTATAAGCTATACGGGTATACATCCAATATAATATTATTAACATTTATTATCACGAAATCTATGTAAATATAAGATAATAATTTATTAGACGTTACGTAGGTATTATAAATATAAGTACATATATATATATATTTTTAATGTATATGCGTGTTTTATAGCTGAGTAGGATATTGAAATAATTAGGATCTTTATTGATAATTAGTACATTATTGTAATTTGTATTTATTTTTAACTATATTTTTAGGCGAAATGTATATCTATTGCGTTTCACGATTTTTGGAACGTTTACCGAATACGGTTTAATATAATATAATATTATAGAAACTGCACGAATCCGGGAGTGTGTGTATCCCCAAAGGCGTGTGTTGAAATCGCAATTAAAAACGCGATGTTCCCTGTAGTGCTTTGGACCGTGTATTAACTTTTGAACAATTTTTTTTAGTTTTATTATTTATAATTTATTGTTTACTCCCTAAGCCAAACGAAACACACAGCTGCAATCATGCTCATCGCGTCCGCGCGCTGGTGTGTGTGTGTGTGTGTGTGTGTGTGTTTATATCTTCATTCCTCACGTACGCAGTGGTGTGTTGGAAGGTAAACCTGGATCTCTATTTTTGGATTTATGCAACTATCTATAAGAAAATTCGTATATGCTAGTTTTTAATTAATCGCACCATAAAACAATAAATAAAAAAATAAATAAATAAATAGTTATTTAAATAAGTAGACACAATTGCATGAATTTTTAATAGTGTCTATTTTAATTTAATCTATGTAATAAAAATAATACAATATAAATATACATAATAATATAATATAATATAAAACATAATATGAGATAAGATTATACCATGTACCATTAGCGTGATTACTACAAAATATTTGGGGCTAAAAAGTCGGTTTATTGATTTAGCCCCAGTAAAGTACATTAACCTTAAGCAATTTTCAAAAAGTCTGAGGGGGGGGAGGCTATGAGTTCAACCATTTTTGTAGGTGACAAAAGATTAAACGATAATAAATAATAATCAAACGTTACAGCTGAAGAGGGCCTCGGGACTGAAGTCTATCCTATCTACGTCACAATTAAAAATGATAATACTCAAAAGCGTAAATCACCTAATCTTTTCGATAGCTTAGAAGCTCGAAAATGATTCCCCCCACTTTTAAACTTAAACAATAGAATAAAGAAGCCAAACATTTGATTTTATGATCGTGTACAATCAATTAATGTTGATAAGACGATTTTTTTCCATACTGTTCGAGACAAAACTAAGTATAACTATTGTCTTCATATAACTTCTCAAATACTCATATTATGTCTTATACATAAAAAAAAAAAAAAAAAAAAAATGCTGTACAAATTGCCCGTCTCAAATTTTAATGAAACTCCTAAATACCTATCCGCAGTATGCTCGTGAGCCTTTCGCATGACGAGAGGGAATTTCAATTTCTCGTCACTTGTCTCTACACCTTCCCATCACGTGTCCTGCGAGCACTTGCGACGCCGTGATGATATCGTAAACACACTCACACCGTATACGCGCATACCCCGAGAACCCCGGTTATAGGTCCTGTGGTGACGCCAAACACGAGGTGAAACACGGGTGTGGTGACGAGGGTGAGTTTGGTTCGGCTCGTTTGTGACGGACAGTGGTTGAAAACGGTGTCTCCGAACGAAGGTAGAAGGTATGTGTCGTGCGGACCGCGAGTTTTTTGGGAACGTTTAAGCCATCCTGAGCAAATATTGGTATTCCATTATGGGCTCCACATTTTCCTCATACATTAAATATTGACCAACAATTTTTCCACTACTCGAATATACCACCCCACAATATACGCATATATACACAAATTATATCGTAAAAGATTTATGCGATCGACGTTTATAAAGTGACTCCGTGACTCCATATTTTTTTTTTTTTTTATTCAGTTTAGCAGCACAAAGTTATCGTGGAAAAATTTTTGAAAAAAAAACCGAATTTATCAAATGTATTCCAACTGCAATACCTCCGCTAAACGATAATTTATTTCTAATAAGTCATTGAATTTGTGTATTGATAGTATCAAAGTGCGTAACTAGGTTTACATTTCATGGGGTTGTAACCACTCCACACCCCAAAATTATTATCGTCTTAGACTCTTCTCTTTTAAAACACGGTTATAATACATAAGGAATTTCAAAACTATAATAATCATATTATTTATAAAATGTTTCACTTTAAAACAATACATTTTTAAACCACTATAATATATTATTTAACTAATTTTTAGCTAATTTTAAGGCGTTTACGTCTACGACGAACCTACCCCTGTTTGATATTTAATGTTCCGACGCCACTGCCTACAAACGGACTGTAATACAAGAGACTGAGATAAGTATGAGGTAAATACATGTTCAGAGTATTTCAGGTCATATCGTAGGTACGAATTTCGGGAAAAATTACATTCGTACGTAACTAGTAGAATTAACTATCCTATTTTGAGGTCTAAATTTTAAAATACTGGCAACTACCAACAACACACTGATCACGCGTCTGAAGCGCATAGCAAACGAATCCGCCCTCTTCTATTCCCTAGTTAAGTCTGCTTTCGTTTCTCTTAAACACACAATTAGATAATCATATAGCTAGAATATTAGTTTAGATAAAAGTAGTTTAAGTTCAATATTTTGTTGAATCCTCGTGTACGTATTGTAATAAATTTGGTCGCGAGCCAATAATAATAATTAAATAAATAAATATTAGTGAGTGAAGTCCAAAAATCTAATTTGAGTTTAGCGGACGCGAGACTTTAAATGAGTACTTATGGTGGCTATTTCATTTTAAACATTAAATTTAGTGCAGCATGAGATTTTTGATCCATGACCCATTCAACACTATAGTAGAATATGATACAGTTATTTGGCAAAGTATCAGCTTAGAATCTAAGGGGTGTAAACTAAACTTCCTTTCTTATTATTTAATACAAATTGAGCATGTAAAACATAACTACTCGCCCATTCGTTAAACTTTAAACATTCGTGTCCTTTTAACCTTCCGTCCTGATATTACGAGGGTAACAATATCTCTTCTCCTTAATAGTAAAATTGGCGTTTCTGTTCTCTCCAGCATTTTGAGTGCCTTCTCACCATTCTGGAGACCAAACTACATTTTTATTCCATTTTCACTCATGATAATAATTAGTAATTACTAATCACTTAAGGTATCGACTGACATACCTAACTATAATAAAATACCTACTAATTGCATAATTATTCGGCCACTGATAAATGTATTATAATATGTCTAATATAAAGAATAGAGACACCCATAACTCACAATATAATATAACATCATACAATTTTTATAAATTCTGTTATAGATTGCCCCGATCGGGCGTTATTTAAATTAATAAATAAATTATACGTGATACCGGCACAAAAGAAATCCCATAAATAGAATGACACACAATTATTATATAAAATTTTAGAGGCCCCAAATATCTCATGCTGCATTTAGTTTCACGTTAAGTTTATTATTAAATGAGATATAACCACCCTGAGCATCCATTTTAAAATAGTAACGAATTCTCAAAACGCAAAAAAGGTTTTCAACTCCACTTACAGACATGAAATCATTCACAAAGTCAGCAAGTTACGACTTGGAATACCCTGTATAATACAGGGTGATTTTTTAAGCGTGCCCACCCCATTTTTTTGGCCATAAAAATGCGAAAATTTGGATTTTTTTCATGTCACCTTAAGGACATCCTGTAGAAATACAAACTTTTTTTTTCAAATAGTCAACTCAACTCTCTATTTTAACTACGAAATTTTATTTGGGTTATTTGTCTGTGAATTTTGATGTATTGACATGAAAATTTTAACGAATAATTTTTTGTAATATTCAAATTTAAGTATTAAGTAAAATAATAGTCTCTTGGACACATATTTTAATTACTAACGTACTTATTACGAATCTATGATTCTCCCAGCTAACACCTATAATATTAGTTTGCAGTAGTTGTAAAATATAAACTACTCGTTCTAACTCGTAACTAATTCCGCATTTGAAAAAAGAAAGTTTGTATCTCCTCCACAAGACACCCTTAAGGTGACGTGAAAAAAATGAATTATGGAAAATTTATGGTCATGTAGTAACTTGAACATTGCGGACAAATAAAAAATCCCAAATTTTGCATTTTTACGGCCAAAAAAAGGGGATGGATGGGCACGGTTAAAAAATCACCCTGTGCATATCGTTTCGATCAAGGCCGTATCTGAGAGATGGTCCATAGGGTCCCGGACCCTTACCGAAATTTTTTTTACATACCGTTTTGAAATTATTTTTACAGAATTTTTGATATAATATCATAAATTCAAATATTTTTTATTACGAGTTTAAAATATTCTTACACATGTTTATTTTCTTCTTATCATGTTATTTTAGTTTTTGTATTTTTTGAGCTTGCACAGTATTTTAAATTAAATGGCACATTGTGCAAAGACTGTTACTGGAAGGGGGAGGGAGTCCAGACCCCTAGAAAAAAAAAAAAAAAAATATTGAAAAATTTGACAATAATCTGATAACGAGCAAAAAAAAAAAATAAAGCTTAATTCTTTTGGACTCTCCCCCCCCCGAAATTAATTTTCAGTTACGGCCTTGGTTGCGATAACAATGAAAATAGGTAAAATAATAAAAATATATAAATAGCGAGACATAACGGGTCGGTTTTGTTTTTTTTTTTTTTTTTTTCTCTATCCTCTGCTGCAGGAAAAAGCGGAAAGTCCACGCCGTCGGTGTCGTCCGAGTCGATAAACCGTTCGCCGGAGCAACGCCGCAGGTCCAAGTCGATACTGAAACGGCACCAGAATCCGGGGGCGTCGCAGGCCGCGCTGCAGGACTCGCAGTCCGGCGGCGGCAACAATCCGTCGTGCACCAATCACACCAGCAGGATCGGCATCCGACGCGCGGGACACGTGGACCCGGAAACGGAAAAGCTCATACCGGACAACCTGTCGGACTGTTCGCCGGGCAAGAGTCCGATGTCGCCGACGCAACAGCAACAACCGCCGCCGCCGCAGCAGCAGCAGCAGCAGAAACACAACAACAACGGCGGCGGCGGCGGCGGCAAAAACAATCGGACAGCGGCAGCGGTCGGCGGCGGCGGCGGCGGCGGCGGCGGACGAGCTCCGGTCGAAGTGGCGCTTCTCCAGGACCTACTGGAAGACTCGGGCGGACCGATATACATATGCCCGCCGCCGCCGCCCATGAACGACAACAACGGCGATAAGCAACGGTACTCGTAGCCGCCGCCGCCGTTGTGTACTACTATTATATAACCGCTTATAATAGGCGCAATTAGGGGGTAGGGCGGCGACATGTGCCCAACCAAATCCAAATTCAAAAAGCCCCAAAACCGTGTAAAATGGTTAAATCCATCTCAAGGAGAAGATGTGGGTGGCGAAAAAACGTTTGCCCACCCTCTCGAGCGGGGGGGGGGGGAATAAAAATTTAATAAAAAAATACATTCTAGTTGCGCCGCCGCCGGTGCTGCAGCGCTGTTGCAGTGTACCGACATTACGTCGTCGTCGTACAATTAACAATAAAACAGTAAAAACCAATAATAATAATAATAATACTATAACTATGCATCGCCTCGCAACTCGCAGCAGACACTGTGAAGACAACACGACGTGTGCGCCGCGCGTAATAATAATATATTCGTCATACTTCCCGGAAAATCGGCTGTCGTCACTGCCGGCCGCCACTCTGTGCGGGGGGGGGGGGGGGGGGGGGGGGGGGGGGGGGGGGGGGGGGGGGGGGGGGGGGGGGGGGGGGGGGGGGGGGGGGGGGGGGGGGGGGGGGGGGGGGGGGGGGGGGGGGGGGGGGGGGGGGGGGGGGGG
>JAIPRM010000173.1:0-12541 GCA_025469315.1 Stegophylla sp. TES_Ste_2020 | reverse complement strand
TTAAATTTTAAAATTTAAAAAAAAAAAAAAAAAAAAAAAAAAAACGTTTACTGACTGACGACATTGATGTCCAAAGAGTCGACGGGCTCTCGTCCGCAATGGCACTCTTTGCCCGTGTCGGAATAATTGAACAGTCGGCACGAGTATTGGCCGACGGTGGATTCGTTAAGGCGGGCGATGACCAAAAGATTGCCGGACACGACATAGGGGTGTGGCCTTTCGTCGTCCATTGTCAATTGTTTTTCACCGTGGAACCTAAAACGACAAAAAAACGCGTTCCAAACATTATCCTGTACAATAATAATAATAATAATAATAATAATAATACGTATTACAATGTAGGTGTAACGTACCATTTCCACGTGTGTTGAAATTCTTGTTCGCCATCGATAGCACAGCCCAGCAACAGTCTTTTGTTGTATTCGCCCAATTTGTAATTGCCGAAGTCGTAATTGGCTTTTAGCGTCACGCGTCGAGCTACAACAGATCACGAATAAAACTTAGGTAAGTTCATCGACGAAATCGTTTCTATAGCAACGTAGAGGTGAATAAATTACTCGATCGCTTTTCACGAATCGGCGTTTTCGAATTTAATAATAAATTTTCTATTCAAATTTGGTCATTTTACGGAATACTCGAAATTCGGGGTTTTGACGCCTCAGGGCGTCAATAGCAACTCGACGCGTACCAAAGACATTTGATTGATGAAGGATGAATACTGATAATTGCGTGTTTGCTATATTGCATTTGAGTCGTTCGGAGTTGCGTAGAACTATTCGAATGATCAAAAAATTTATGTGACGTGTTAAAAAAAAAAAAAAAAACGGGCGCTGGTCGTTTTGGCGAGGGTAACAATTTTGACCCCATAAAATAATAGTCCTTTTGGGCGAATATCATTTTTGTACCGTTTGGGCGAGTGAAATTATGACGAAATATAGTTGACTATTTGTTTCTTTGACATATTATATCACTACTTGAACACAATTTATAATATTTATTTTATTGTTTTATCTTTACTGTTGTTAATGTCATCGTTACTTATTTTAGAGTATCCTATGCGAACTGATACCGCGATATTTTCGGTAATTATTTTTGAGTAGCGATATCGAATTAATTAAGAAAATACAACAACATTATTATTTATCATTATTATAGAAAACAAGTTTTATTAATTTTGACTAATGTCGATCGCTGTATTTTACAATATTACAATACCAATATTCGTTTGAGTTAAGAATATATCTTACGAATTATCCGAGTATATTGCGCGTGACTTTATTTTTTCAATTGACTCGCTCAAACGGAACATAACTATTCGCCCGAAAGGTAAATTTTTTGGGTCGATTCGCCCAAACGGACTACGGTCAAAAAAAAAAAAAAACACCACTCCTCTGTTCGAAAGTCTTAATAAATATTTCCCCGTGGGTCGTATAGAAATTCCTATCCGCCCTTGACGGATGTGCAGTGGGGGGGGGGGGTGGTGGTGGTGGACGGTCTCGAATTAACGACGAATCGACAAAGCTCGCTATTTTCCGACGCCCAACAGGTGGATTCGTCTATTACCCCCTACGGTGACGTCACGGTAGACCGGAGAAGTGACTTGTTTATTACTGCGGTTATTGTTACGTACCTAACTGCGGCGGCTTTTCGCCGTCACCGGGCTGGGCCGTTTGGGCGGCGCAGAATCCGACGGCACTGATCGCTACGACGGCGAACAAAAGCCCGCGCATATTTCTATACGGGATTTTTCGTTCACTTCGTGGGGGGCGAAGGACTGCTATGGGATCTCGCACGGGATTTAATAATTTGAAAAATAACTGGTCCGCACTGAAACACTGAAAACTGTGTGTAAACTGAGCAACAGTCACACTGAATACTGTGTGTGTGTGACGAGAGACGAAATCCCTTCTCTCCGGAATAATCGAAAAAAATTAAGGCGATTAACGAGACGGTAATTGTGCCATAAAAAAAAAAAAAAAAACGCCTCTCGATCGTATGCGTATGCGTCAAATTACTCGTGACTTTTTTTTTATTGACTTCGCGTTGACCCACCAGATAAAATTAATAATACCGTTCGTCGTACGCGCGGTTGTTTACTGGCTCGGAAACGATTGCGATGATAATTGTTGATGTTACGTTATGGATTTTATAATAATAATAATTCGACGACGATGACAAATGTTTTCGAATTACACTTCTGCTGAGCGTGCCGCCGAAATGTTTGAATTATAATTTTTTAAGAAAAAAAAATTAATAATTTTATGAAAAATATAATCTACGTGTATATAATAGCATAGATTATATAAAACCTAGTGTTTTTTTATTTTTTTTATAATTTTATTAGTAACACTGTAATGTCCTATCTGCTTTTAATTGGCCAATGGTTTTATATACAATTGAGAATTTCGAAAAATAACCTCTTCAATAAGTACCATCTAGAAGCAAACCGTGATTCAATGGTCGAATCTTTTGGACACAAGTATTTAGGAATACGAAAACGTGTACACATAAAAAATAATAATAATAATAATAATAATAAACATAATTGTAAAAATACTAGCTTCTTCGCTTCACTCACAGTGTAAAATGTATTAATTCGTTTAATAAAATATAATATAAATGGTAGTTATATACTATTTCGCCACTTTCGGTTATACCTAGGTAAAGAAAAAAAACAAAGTTACAAATTATAAATATAAATACAAGGAAATATTAATATAGAGTATAGAGTTTAAGGTGCCTCAGAATTTTTTGAAAAATATATGGGGTGCCGTGAGTCAAAAAAAGGTTAGGTTAGGTGTTTATTATTTTTTATTCTCTCTAGTGAAGGAAGAGACATTTTTTTTCTATTGGAAAAAGTGGAATCGATGAACACGTCTGGAACGTCATGTTTCGTGAAGAGAATTTCGTTTGCCTGGAAATATCGTTTTCCAAAATTATCAACGGTTTTTTATAAAAACAAGTGAAATCAATCTCAAATTTGACTAAAAACGGTAAAATATGTCGTCACAAAATAGATTTTTATGAAATCGATTTTTGTAATTATTACACTGTAATATAATAATATATCAGTCGTGACTCCGAAACTTATAGTATTAGAAACTTAAAATTTTTACTCAATATCAACCAAAGTATAATAAAAACTTGCATTATATTATTATTATAACTCAAAAGTTTATACAACAAAAACTACCGAAAAATAAATGCACTTGTGCTCTGAAATATACCCTTAAAATTTGTGTACATTTAGAAAAAAATGTAAGTAAAAAAAAAAAAAAAAAAAAGGTTGTACTACAATTTTTAATTTAAACATAGCAATTCAAGATCGAAAATTTGGAAAAATTGTAAACGAGCGCCTATTATAGACTAACATAATTTTGTACACCGAAAAGTTTCACTCCACGTCAACTGATGAAATCGGTGTGAATTTAAAACATATAGGAATATATATCCATTGTTATTTCTTCTCCAGGAATTATTTTTGAAATTTGAGATGGTTTCTAAGAAAACACAATCCGATGAACACAAGTTACGATAGTGTATGATCCAGTATAGTTGAAATCACCCAGTTAAACACAAACGGATGAAATGTTATAAAACAACAATAATGTATGACTCCCTTAAGAATACTATAAATAAATTTTTCGTTTTATTTATCATGTCAAGAAGCATTTTAAAAGTTACATAAAATATGAGTATGTGGCTCTAATATGCAGTAAACAACAAACTTTGTTTTAAAAATGCAGTTTTAAGTAAAATATATTTTTTTGAATTTTTATAGGCGTAATTCAAATTTGAATCTGATCTAGCAAATTTGTGGTTAATTCAGTAAAAACATGTAAATGCATGAAATATCCTAATAATCGTTTAAAGACAAAAACAAGTTTACGTAAAACAATGATCAATCAAAAGCGTTTAATTATTATTCCTGTAGACATTTTTACTCGAGGTAAATTTTTTTTTTAATCGAATTTTTATAACGTTTTACAAGTTTTTAAATTCATAATTTTGGAAATGACAGATTTTTTTTCGATATTATATCGCGTCATTTGATTGTTGTAAGAACATAATATTTTATAACTTTTGTTAAACACAGCAATAAGAATTATTGTATTTATCAAAACATTAAAAAAAAAAAAATCGATCGTTTTCACCACTAATTAAAATCGACCCGGATTATTATGTCATTAAATTTTTTTGAACATCGTACAGTCAATATAAAACCGACAACACCAGCTTAGCATTTATAATAATAATTACTATAATGTATTGTAATTGATTTCACGACTGTGACGATTAATGAGAGAATAATAATTATTGGAGGTATGAGTCATGGTTTATTATCATAAGTGTGCACGAAACGATACAAAACCAAAAGCACATCGAATTACTTGGCCTAAACAATTATTTGTGATGTACAAACGAGTACATTATTATTTGTTTATGTTCGCGCAATGTGTGTGTGTGTGTGTGTGTGTAATTCATATTCCATAAATTGCTTCAATAAAATTGCATAAAGTCATATTTTAAACAACCATTGAGAGCTAGAAAACAACAAATCATATTATATTTCCGTATAAGATATCAGTTTAACAATAATTATTATATTGTTTTCAACTTATTAATTCCTACGTTATACGTATCAATGCCGTTATCAATAATGGTACACATATAACTAATTGTATAAGTCGTTCAAATCATCTTCTATACATCTTCTATGTTCTTCATAAACTGTTTATATTTTAATCGTTAAACATTTGTGTATATTATATAAAAACGTTAAGTTATAAAAAAACGTTGTTTATAAAAATTCAACAACTAGTCATAGAGGGCGTTCCACCGAGGAACATTGGATATTGCAATCAGGGACTGGAACCTTTAGGATTTTATCGGTTTCGGTTTTAGAAAATGCATAATATGGGGGTTTCGGTTTAGGTTTCGGTCAATACCGGTTGCAAAATATAAAAATTTTGTAATTTTGTATTGTTATATACTTACATAATATTATAATGGTCACGGAAAAAACTGAGATTAATTATAAGTATTATAAGTAGTCATTTCTCTTTCAACAGAGTTGGTATCATATCTCATTTAGTGGTATGCCTATCTACACCCTTCTTATGAGGAGGGGAAGGTGAATTATATTTTGCGTTTCTCTTAATGTAGACAAAAGAGCAAAGGGAATGGATGATATGTATGTGTTTTCGGACATTTCGGACGACCCATATTCAAAGAAGTACGAAAACAAAACAAGTAAACCCGTTACACCAAGATAATATTATACAAATAGCAGCCAAAGTGCGCACTACGAGACAGCACACCAAGTGGCAGTTTTGAAATTTCAAAAAATTACCTTTCTTAAAGTACCATATAGAAGCAAATTCTGATTCAAATAAGTTGCTATTCGAAACTTTGTCATTCGTAGTTTTATAGATCGGTTTTATGGTCAGTTGCGATTCCATATTCAATACTATGCTCCAAGATCTTTGGAAGTAAAATAACACGTTTTAAATGTTTCTAACTGTCGAGTAAAGAAATGTGTTTTTAAAGAACAGAAAATCTTGTAAATGACTGAAACGAACATAAAAAAAATGACAAGGGGGGAGATATATCTGCTCAAACTCCCCTCTTAAATACGCCACAGCAGTGGCACCGGTAAGGAATATAATTATTTTGATCTAATGTTGTTATTCGTTATAATTATAATATAATGTGAGAATGTCACATGTAAAATAAAATTGTCCATGAATTCTATGGAGACCATATGAATTAAAATATCATAGTCTATAGTAAATTCAATAACAATGTGAATTACACATATTTGGAACTGAAAAAAACCGCGAAAAACCGGAAAAACCTTTACTTCAAAATATCGGTTTCGGTTTCTAAAAAAATATTATAAGGGTTCCGGTCCGGTTATGGTTCTAAATTTTTTTAAGGATTTTGGTCCAAAACCGGTCTTTTTCGGTTCGGTTCCAGTTCTTGATTGCAATATCTTCAGAGATAATAAAGATAGTAAAATTATGTTTTTTTTTTTATTTATAAGACTCTTAGAGACAATCGCTTCTATTATTTCATATTATAATTTTATTTTATTTTTTGGTATATATATTAGATAGCCATTTTACTGAGAATTTTGACGTTTTACTATTTAATTTTCATTCACTCCGTGATTTTTAATAATTTATTTTAGTTTGGACAAAACATTTGTATAATTAGAAAATTGCCCGGTAGATACCAATCGATTTAAGGTTCTTAGAATACAAATTTTATGAAAACTAAAAAATAAATATTGAAATTCATTAGATTAATGAAAATGAAATGTTTAAACGTCAAAATTCTCAGGAAAATGAACTCTTTGATCAAATGGATATCTTAATTTTTTTCAAAATCAACAAAATAAAGTTTAAATTATTTAATTTATTTACCAGTACATAAAAGAAAATTAAAATATTTTTCGTGTCATATAGTATCTGTAAGTCTTATTAAAAAAAAAAAAAAAAAAAGAATTTGATAATCTTTATGAACTCGAGAGATATCGAAATTTCCTATTCCTTAGTGAGTACACCTTGTATAGTAACAAGAAAAATTTTTCATTTATGAATTGTACAATAAATACAATTTATGCAATATACAATGATTACTGTCAGAGGATTAATTAATATTTTAATTTGAGAATTTTCAACCGAAATTTCGTACACACACCACAAATTCGAAGAACGCCTTAAAATTATGTTTAATGTTTAAAAGGCAATGCGTTCAACACCGTCGTTTAAAAGACAGATGTCAACCATTTTAACTTTTTTTTTTTTCAGTCATAACGACTGCGACTGCAGTAAACTAGTTTTGAAAACTTTTGAGACTAAATTGTGAAACGGAAGCATACCTAATAAATTAAAATTTATATAGCGATGTAAGTACGTTTTTTAAGTAGTAATCGTATATAAGTTTTCGCGATTTATTGTGTAAAATCGTGCGAATTCCGAACAAACTGTCATGTACTACAATAGCATTTTTTTTGTTTTAAATTAAAAAATACTCTTGCACCGAGATCCTGTTTGTAATAAAGAGACACATAAAACGTACGCAGTATATTATTATTATCGTTTATCATGAAAATACTTACATTTTTTTTATTCTTCTGCAGAAACTTTTATTTCGCATTCTCTGACGATTATTATTTTTTAAGTCATTTTTTTTTCTTTTTTAATTTATTTAACGGTTGTTTCCCCATGAAATTCCGTCAATAAACATATTTACACATTTTTTTTTTTTTTTTTTTTTATTTTAAATTCTCTGTAGATTATATTTATATTTTATGAATAATATCTTTGTTTTAAAATTGATTATTAATCAGTAATATATATATATATATATACAAAATTATTAACAGTCTGATTATAATGAATGTTCCGATTCGTTATGTTAGGTAGAGTAGAACTACAAATTTATAGTCAATCCAATCAAAACTTTTATGATTGCCTTTCACTTATTACTTAAATAACTTTTTTTTTATCATTTTAAAATTAATATTAACATAAAGGGAATGGGGACATTTCGGCGAAATAATACGAATCGGCGACGGATTACTCGACACACAGCCATTTCGGCAATTTTAAGTAAGCTTAATTACAATAAAATAATACTGAATAAACAATATAAATGTATTTTTCAAAATAAAATACAATGTCAAATAAGACTAGTTGGATAATATATATATATATAACTTAATAATTTATACATTTGTGTTTATATGTGAAATAAAATGTTATATTATGTTAATAGCCTCTATAATAGTAATTTGTTTGCAAAACACGGTTTTCATTTAAATGTCTATGGAAAGAAGTTTGCTGAATAGAATTGTAAAATTTCGCTTCAGATACTTAATTCCCTAATAAATAAATAATGAAAAAAAAAAAAAAAAAACAACATAATTGTTAACACACTCGTTAAGAAAACGGTTACAAAACTGTTTATCATTGCAGTCTTATTAATGTCAAGTTTCAAATCGTCCGTCTTAACAATAATAATAATAATAATATTTTATTTCATCAAACCATAAACATTACAGAACATTACAAAATGGTAAATTTATAGAATTTTAAAAGAAATGAATCTCCTCAAAAGCTAATGGCCGTGCAAGAGGAGAGAGTTCCATGAGGTATAAAGGTTATAACCATAGGTATCTAATTAACCATACTAATTTATATAAACAAAGAATTCGATTTGACAAAAAAAAAACTTAAAATTTTATAATTGATTAACATATTAAAATAAGGTATTAATACACTTTTTATACGTACGGATATTTTTGAAGTTATTAACATTTAGATCATGCTTATTGCAATAAACTTATACTTAGGACATTGTTGTCCGAAAACTTTTTTCATTTTAGGAATAATAGTATTAGACTTGGATTTAAGTCGAGTAGAATAACTATGACTTGGAACTGCAATGTTATTCTTAACACTATACATTAGTAGACAAATATTCTTATGATGAATAATATTTAATTCTTTATACAATATAAAATATGATATCTGATATTATTGTATCGTTATTTATTATTTGTATAGTATTCGTATTACCGCATTAAATATCGATTCACGTTTTCAGAATAGTTTAATTGGAAATAATGGTGACGTAACAAGACGTATCGGTAGGTGAGTACATATTTTGATTAAAAAGCTTGCGTTTCGATCGCAGACAGATGGCTGCGATACGATTCATATTTCATAATACGTATATTACATCTTTGCCGAGTTCTCGAAAAGTATTTCCCTTCACAGTCGATTTTCTTCGGTCCCGGGCGCGATGCATCACGGGATCGCTGACATTCAATACGCTCGAATTATATTGACTAAAGGACGTTATTATTATATACGTGTATAATAGTCGGTTGGGGGCTGCTGTGTGCGGGAGATAAACCCTGTGTGCCCTGTATTAGTAGTCCTGCGTGGACGTTTTCGACCTCCGAGTTCTAACATATAATATATATATATATATATATATATATGTATATACACATTATAAGTATCCCATTTGAGGTATATTAAATTAATGGTTATGTTGCGTTATATCATTACGGGAAAATATCCCAATTACCGTTAGTGTATTATAGAGAGAGACTTGTTGTGCTTCAACGATAAACGTGTACTCCGAAAACCCTTAAAACGCATATTATTTCGTTTTCGTCGTGTACGTTTTAATGATATTATGATATTTCGTGAAAATCACCGTTATGTACTTACCCTATTTCGTCATCATTAGTGTCTATAAAGACTACTACTTCGATGAAAAGAACACGAAATTCACAATATTTATTTACACGGACAAAATCCAATTTAACATACATTATTAAATAACAATAGTGAAAAATTTAGTTTGTGAATACAATAAAGATTAATTAGTATAACAAGAAATAACATTTTAAATAAAATCTAAAAAAAAAAACATACACATATAAATATATACGTAGTTAATTACAATATAGGCAGCGTAAAGATTGCCAATTTATTTACATTTATAATATTAATAATTAAAACAAATTTATTAAAGAAAGACAGAAAATAATATTTACTTGAATAGATTATGAACATTATGATTATTGGCTTGAGACATTAAAATATTAATTGGGTGATTTGACACGTAATTCTGTGCACATAAAATAAATGTTTGTTTCTCAAAGACGGTTATTCTCAATAAAATAAGTCCCAGTCATCAGTATCACAATTTAGTGAATTGTGTTACCGGTGATGTTTTTCGGCGGTTCGAAAAATAAATAAAGTACACCTAGTGATAACAATAATAGATAGGTATATGTTATAACTTATAACACAAAGAGGATTAAAAATATATTACCTTCGGTTGACGGTAATATTGATAAATGTATCGCAAATATAATTCGAAATGACGATTATGTACACAACGATATGACATAATCAATTTATGTTTTTGTCAACACATTAGGCTGTATAAGTCGTTTACGCGTTAACCAACGTGTCCGTTTTATCATAATACCACCGCAAATTTCGTATCAATTAGTGCGAGCAAATAATTGCAATCAAACAAACTGCCACGAGGTTGTCCACTGATGTTTTGTTTTGTTGACTTTAATTGTGAACCAAATGTAAACTACGCATGTAGCAACAAAAATTAACCGTTCACTACTATGTGAAAGTAACAATTGTGAAATATTATTTTCTAAAGATCAATTGGGGAAAAAAAAAAAAATGAAATTGAAATTAGATTGAAATTATAATAGTACCTTTTAAAGTATTATTTAAATTTTAAGTGAAACGAACTAGCTAGTGCTTAAAAATGATGTTTGTAATTTTTTATGTTTTTCTATAAACACTTTCTCGTCTAGAAATACTTGTCTAAAAGTTTCGATCGACAAATTTTAAAATTCAAATTTGCCCCTAGAGTTTAGATGATACTTTTAACAGTTCACTTTTCGAAATTTTCAATAGTTTTTATCGAAGTTTGGAAAACATTACACTAGATTTAAGTTTGATTGAAATGGAAAAGATAAAATATTAGTGTTTTGAAATTAAAAAAATTGTCTTAAACCTCTCCTTTGGAAATTTTGTCCATTTTAAAATCATTCCCTGTTTAAAGGTTTATTATTACTACACGGCAATGTGTTCTTATAATAATTGTCTCTGGCACATATGACGTAAGTAAAATAAGCAAGATAGATGGTTGGCCTGTCAATAAACAAGACATTTATTTGCAAAATTAATTTTTAGCAGATAAAAACAAATTAATTATAATAAATAAATACAATCAATTATATGGGATCTCCGTTTATAGCGGGAATTCGGTTTGAGACAAATATCGGAATTGTAAACATTTTAATATATTTTGCTATTTACAAATTTTCGATTTGGTGGACTGTTCAGGTTCCGCGGGGCATTTCGACGCAGCTGCGCATTTTGCAGAAGGTATATACACATATAGTGTAGATCTTGCCACGAGAGATTGTAGATGACATCGAATACATCTATGAATATGTTTATTTGTTTTAGCAAAACGTGTGATATATTGAATTTACAATGTAAATGTGTTATATTCTTGTATGTTTTTCATCACGATCTTAATAAAATTCATTTAAACGTTTCTCTTGGCTTTTCTTTATATCAGAGATTTTTTTTCAGTTCGTAATTTAGAAAAAAGAAAATTTCCTAAATTATCAAAAGTATGAAAAAACAACAGAAAATCTAAAACACCTCCAAAACAAGATTTTTGACTGTAGGTTTTACATAAAAAATTAATTTCAGTAACTTATATATAGCAAAAATAATGGCATATAAATCTTGAAATTTTCACAGATTCCCTACATAAGTTTCATATCGGGTGATTAATAACGACGGTACAGTGTGTTTAGAAAAATCGTGGGCAAAAAAAAAAAAAAAAAATACAAATACAAATACAAATATTTTATTATAAATTGTATTTTTATTTTGGCCCGTCGATCGAATTCCATTTGCCACATCCCTGGTGTAAACGCAGAAAGACGAAGGCAACGTTGTGTACGAGTGTGCAGATAATTCGACGGGAACGGAGCGTATTGTTTATCGACTGGGCGCGCGCAATATACCGGAGAAAAAAGAATACAAATGTAACGTAGTCGACCGCAAACGGTTAGGTTAGGTATACGGTGACGGGTGGTACCTAACCGCCGCCGTGCGACACATACATTATGTATGTACGCGTGTGTAATATATCACACTGCCAGAGCAGCAGCAGTCGTCCTGCGGATTTCGTTTTCGGCCTGGGCAACGCGGGGAGCACACCGCTATCCGCAGGGATCGCACGTACTAAATATAACACAGCTGTACGCAAGTGTGTGTGTGTGTGTGTTTGTGTGTGTGTTTGTGTCTGTGTTTTTGTGTGTATATTTGTGTGTGTGTGTGTGTGTGTGTGTGTGTCTATGTGTCTGTGTGTTTGTATAGGTGATCGAGATAGGTGTATTGGAAGTTAGAAGGCAAACACACTTTGTCACGCAGAGGCGGCTTTCCGAGTTGTTCGCCAACAATCACGCGGCGGCGGGGTGGAGGAGGACCCGGAGACGTGGCCAGGGCGAAAAGTTCGCACGGATTCCCCCCATTCACAAAATACTCACACACAAACACACTCGCCGCCAATATTATATAAATCTTTAACGAGCTCCGATTGTCATTATCCGGAAAGTTCGCGGGCGACCGACACGCCCACGTGACGACGCGAGTCCTAAAGCCTTTTCCAAGTCGGGACTAACCCCTCTAACCCCTGCCTAAGCGTATGTGTGTGTGTGTGTGTGTGGGGGGGGGTGTATTGTGTATGAGCGTGTACACGCCCGCACGCAAAAGGAAGTACACTTGACGCGTGTTACAAAAGCGTGGTCGGCGTGTACCAATAATTATAGTTATAATCAGGGCTCGGAAGTTATAGCACTAAAAAAATTAATTTTTAGCGTTTAAATATGCACGTAAAGACATTAATATAAGCGCTGTAAATAGCACTAAAAATTGGAAAATATGCAAAATAAAATTTTCAA